>CAJQZJ010001258.1:176193-206376 GCA_907164525.1 Lophiomys imhausi
ACACACACACACACACACATTTCACACACACCCACACACACACACACACACCCACACACACACATACACACACACACACACACATACACACACCCACACACACACATACACACACACACACACACACACACACACACACACACATACACACACACACACACACATACACACACACACACACATACACACACACACACACACATACACACACACACATACACACACACACACACACATTTCACACACACCCACACTCACACACACACACACACACACCCACACACACACACACATTTCACACACACATTTCACACACACACACACACACACACACCTCCATTTTCCAGGTTTTAAGCGACCACATGCTTTAAAGCATGATAAGCCCTGTCTTATCCTTACTAAAGTTATTTGTATGAATTTTATTCTCCATGTCAGCAATATGTTTTGGAAGAGATATATTAAATCTTTCAGTTGGCGCTTTTTAAAAGAGAAGTCTTACAAGGGAGACTTCCGTGTTTCCTACTCGGTACAGCCATATCTTCATGAGGTAGCTAGCTGGTTTATAGGGTCATCCCGAGAGCAAGCCAAAGCATTAACAGCACTGCTAAGCAGAAAGTGGGAAAGCAGAACTCCACGGAGCATTATAGACTCTGAGCCAGTCACAACTGTCCATCGTGAAAGTTAGTATCCACTAGACACTTGACAGGATTTAGAATTACCATGAAAACAAAACTCGTAAGTGTGTTCTGAGGAAACCTTTGGATCAGATTAGTTGCAGTGGGAGGCTCACCCTAACGGAGGGCCGAAACCATTCTCTGGACTGAGGTCCTGAAGCACATAAAAGGGAGGACGTGAGCTGAGTACAGGCATTCATCTTTCCCAGCTTCCTGACTGCTCACTTCATGTGCTGAGCCATCCAAAGCTCCTGCTTCCCTGATGTATTGTACCATTGAGTTGGGAGCCAAAACAAGCCCTTCCTTCATTAAGTGGCTTTTGTAGGGTATTTTGTCCCAACAATGCATAAATCAATGAGTGCATGGACTTTCATGCTTCTTACTAAATAATTTTAGATATATTTTACAAAGAGTTCCAGTTTCCTAAAACAAAGATTATTCTAAGTGTGCCCCTCTACATAGAATTGGGAATCTTTACCCAGATTATAATGAGTTATTAAGTGTTGCTTCTAGACTTCACTGATATTATTTCCTAGACTTTAAATTGTTATCTTATGAATATCAAATTTCTACAGGGCAGTATAGAACTATGTCGATGGGCCATGAAATAGGGCAGATTGTTCAAACTTCAGCACATTTATTGGCCAGATGAAGAAAAACAGTTCGTGTTTATACTAGAGTTTAGATTACCATAGATAAAAAATAATAATAATAGCTACCTGCAAACGGCTATTTCAAGTAGTAAGCTAGATAATGCTTGTAAAACATCTTGCAAATACCGGTACCAATTTAGTTAAGTCACAAATGTGCTCTGTTCATAAAATCTTGCTACTGCAAAGTACACAGTCAGTTTTTTTTAAAAATCACATCATAGGATTTTAGGAGTAGAGGAGATTTCAGAGACAGATTTCTATGCTGTCCCTGAATTGAGAGGAGAAGGCCTATAATTAAAAAAAAAAAAAAGTAGCTCAGGTCCTAAGACCAACAATAAATAAATGGGAACTCATGAAACTGAAAAGCTTCTGTAAGGCAAAGTACACCGTCATTAAAACAAAACAGCAGTGTACAGATTGGGAAAAGATCTTCACCAACCCTACATCTGACAGAGAGCTAATATCCAAAATCTATAAAGAACTCAAGAAATTAAACATCAACAAACCAAATAATCCAATCAAAAAAATGGGGTACAGACTCAAGCAGAGAATTCACAAAAGAGGAATATAAAATGGTCAAGAAACACTTGAGGAAATGCTCAAAATCCTTAATCGTCAGAGGAATGCAACTCAAGACTACTCTGAGATTCCATCTCACACCTTTCAGAATGGCTAAGATCAAAAACTCAAAAGAGAGCACATGCTGGCGAGGTTGTGGAGAAAGGGGAACACTCCTCCATTGCTGGTGGGAGTGCAAGCTTGTACAACCCCTATGGAAATCAGTCTGGAGATATCTTAGAAAATTTGGTATAGTTCTACCTCAAGACCCAGACATACCTCTTCTGGGCATACATCTGAAAGATTCCTCACCAATTCACAAGGACATCTCCACAACTATGTTCATAGCAGCTTTATTTGTAATAGTCAGAAACTAGAAACAGCCCAGATGTTCTTCAATAGAAGAATGGATAAAAAAACGGTGGTACATTTACACAATAAAATACTACTTGGATATCAGAAACAAGGAAATCATGAAATTTGCAGTCAAATGGATGGAACTAGAAAAGCTCATCCTGAGTGAGCTAACTCAGACTCTGAAAGATACACATGGCATCCATTCACTTATAACTGGATTTTAGACATATAGTGCAGAATAATCATCCTACAATTAATAGACCCAAAAGAACAGGAACATGGACTTGGTTACCTGTCAGTAGAACACTCCACCCTAGTGGAACTGTCATGTATCCCTCCTGTGCAAGAGGAAGCTCTTAGCCCTCATGTGACTAACAAACTGAAGGGGGATGATACAAGGAGACACCCCACACCAGAGGGATGGGAGGGTTGGGAGAGGGAGTGGAGGGTGGGAGGGAGGGACCCGGAGGGGGTGGAAGGAGGGGGTGGCAGTGGAGATGTTAATAAATAAACGTAAAAAATAAATGAACAATTCTTTAAAAGCAGTATATATATACGTGATCTTCTGAGTTACTTTTAGACAGCTAAACAAAATGAATTTATATCCCCTATGAATCATGATAAAAATCATTTATCATTAATGACTAGTAAACACTGCCCTATAGCTGCTTGAGGGAAAGAGGACAAGTGAGATTAGTTAAAATACATGAGTGGGATAATTATCATTACATTTTTGCCCTGTCTGGATGGTAACTCTGTGGTATTGTGTTGTTAAAGGACACTGAACTTGGAATTTTAGAAAGAATGCAAATGGTATCCAGTCCCTTCTCCATTATTTATTGGTCCTTTCACTGGGTGCAAGTGGGTTGTCATCTTCACATCTCAAGTTAATCTTTAAAAAAGGGTGACACTTGTCCCTTGATTCTCTTACAGATTGATTCTAATTAAGCATACCCGAAGGCATTTTATATAATATGTTCTTCAGTATACATATAAGGAAAATAAAAACTTTTGACCATCATCACAAATGACAGAAACCTCAGGTTATGCATTCTGTGACATGTTCTTTATGGCTGTTTCCTTGAGATATTTACTCATTTCTGATTCTGAGGTGTCAGCAGTCTCTCTGAAACCTTGCTGCATAGCACAGCACAGGCCATGGACGGGTATAGACTCAAGCAGTCTTTTGATGAGGATGATCTTTGAAGGTTTTCCATTTCTAGAGATGCTCACTCTGCTCACTGTAGCTGATGGAATAAAAGCTTAGCACATGATCCTCAGTTTGAGTCGTGGGTTGAAAACCACTCAATCGAGAAGCCAATCAGTCTGCCTAGAAAACAAACGAGTTAGAGAAGAAATGCCAAGATGGCTCAGATTTAATCCTGAAAGTGTTTTTAATGGGGTCATTGATTCAGCCTCCACTGAATATTTACTAAAAATAAAAAATGATATTGGCAATACTCTTTGTAGCCTTTCTTCCAGATAGCTATGATGTTTGAGAAACACTTGGAACAGTGCATACAAAAACCATAAATAACTTTCTTACCCGTGATGATTTTGCTCATTCCACAAAGGCCTTACGTAAAATGAGTTGTTTTTCAGCAAACCAGAATGCACTACATTTCAGTAAACCAGGTACCACCACTCTATTTCATAACTATAATTGTCTGTCTGTTCAAGTTCAGAATCACTTTTGCTCATCGAAAGTGTCCTTTAAATACTGGCTATGGCCCTAGGCTAGTACAAGAATAAATGATTACAAATTCAGCATGAGACAAAATGGGAAGGGGGTGTGCAGAAAGCTAAGGTAACCACCACTGGCATAACTATAAACTCTATACAAGAATAAAACTTAACAAGGAGTAAGAGGACCATTTACCAACCACAGGGTCAAATGTGAGAAGGACGGTGTCCAGAAAAAAAAAAAAAAGATTAGAAACAATTTCCTTTTCCTCTGTCTTCCTTTTGCAACCAAGCATCTGAAGACACTAAGAGGTATTGCATTGGTTAGCTATCCTGTTTACTGAAAACCTCAACAAGGTTGATAGGTATAAGAGGACTTTACGAGTTTGGGACTATTACCATCGTGTACAACTAAATTAAAGAATTGTAAATGCCCAGCTTTTCGTGTAAGGAACAGGCTGCTTTACTAAGTTACTGTGCCACTTTACTAGCCCAACTACAGTGATCAGTCTTTAGTGTAGCTTCCTGTAAGGAGGCATGTCTTGTTTACCAACCTAATGGTTAAAAAATTATATATGATTATGCTCCTACCCTGAGTTTTCCTGGATATCAAAACAAACACTTTCTTTCCAACGTATTCCTCATTTTCATGTATGGTTTTGTTACTTATCTTTTTCTATTTGGTTGCCCTTTTCCGGATGATTTGCATAAAACTAATGCTTTGTTCCTTTAATGTGTTACAAATTTCATCTACTTATTTGGAGACTGTTTTCTTCAGTTAAGTGACCTTGATGAGTTTGTAACTTTTATCTAATGCTAGTACTTTTGGTTCCTTGTTTAAAGAATCCTTCCTTATCCTGAAGAGAGGAGACATTCTATCATTTTCTCCTAAATGTTTTAAGTAGCAAACATGTAAGTGCTTAATGCATCTAGAATTGATTTCGGAGCATGCGGGAATCTCCTTCTCATCCTTTGTAATCCATGCTTTTTTATGGTTAAATGTGATATGTCCGTGTGTGTGAATGAATGCCACGTGAGGGCAGGTTGTATAGAGGTCAGAAGAGGGCACTGGCTCCCATGAAGCTAGAGTTGCAGGTGGTTGTGAGCTGCCTGTGAGTGCTGGGAACAAAACTTTGGTCCTGTGTAAGAGCACTGTTTTTAACCATTGAGCCATTCTCCATCCCCAACCCACATATTTTTAATTATGATACAGGTCTCAAAAGAATGCTTAGGTTCAGATCATACCTAACTTGAACAATTTCTTGCTTCCTAACTTTATTTCATGGTATATAATAACTTTGCAACTCTTTTCTTGAAAATCTGTTTAATTTTCTCGGTGATATTGCTCTCTTAAGTCCCCTCTACCTTTCTAGCTGCAGTTTTTTTTTTTTGTTTGTTTTGTTTTTTTTGGTTTTTCGAGACAGGGTTTCTCTGAATAGCTCTAGCTGTCCTGGACTCACTTTGTAGACCAGGCTGGCCTCGAACTCACAAAGATCCGCCTGCCTCTGCCTCCCAAGTGCTGGGATTAAAGGCGTGCGCCGCCACCACCCAGCTCTAGCTGCAGTTTTACAGTCTTCATTGCTTCCTCTACTGGCCTTCTAAATAGTCTCTCCTCAGCTGTTCCTCTTCTTATTATTGAGTCATTCCCTTTAGCCCTTGTATATTCCTACACCCATCCTTACACACCAACATTCTTAATACACAAACACCTACTAACTCAGCTAGCTGAGTCCTTTTTTCTCTAGTGATACATTTCTGAATATTCTTTTTAATTTGTGTGTATTCATTTTTTATTGCATAGTTTCTGAAGCTTCTGATTTGGACTAAAAATAAGTATTGTCTGCAAATACATCATCAACCATCTCAGGTCATGCTGTTCCTTTTTTACTTAGCGTCTACTATAAGCTCTGTAGGTTGATAACATCCTTACTTTTCATCACTACTCCCAAGCTAACTATCCCAAATTTACACAAAATACCACGATCCTTTGAGAGTGTGTATTATTCTGCTATATGAACCCTACTCTCATGGTAGCTTTATTTTCAAATTTTCTGATACTTTATCTTTCTGTATTAACTAGGCTTCTCCAGAGGAGAAGAATTTATAGAATAAATACATAGTAAAGTGGGGTTTCTTAGATTGGCTTACATGCTATGGTATGGTTGTCCAACAATGGCAATCTTCACGCTGGAGAGCCTGTGAGTCCAGTAGCTACTTAGTCCTCAGAGCTGGATACCTCAGCTGTCCCATTCTGGAACCGAGAGCATAGAGGATTCCTGGAGAGCCAACAGTCTTCACTGTACATTAGAATTCTGAAGAAGCTGGTATTGCTATTAGTGAAAGAATATAGCAACAACTGTGGTGGGGGGGGGGCAGCAAGAAGATAAGTGAACTTCTCAGCAGGATAAGAAAGCAGTGAGGCAAAAATATCAAACCTTTTCCCTAAGACATGCTTTTCTTTGGATTGCAACTAGAAGATGGACTCCTCACAATTGAGGTGGGTCTTCCCACTTTAAATAGTTTGAGCAATAAAATATTTCACGGTTGCAGTGATCATCAGTTCATCTCTTAGCTGACTCCACATCCAGTCAAGTTCAAACCAAGATTAACCAACATGCCACGTATTAATATCTGGCACGTTTACTTCCCCATCACAAGTTCTTTCATCATTAATGGTATCATCGGTCTCCTGGTTATGCATTGAATGTTTGTGCAACTCCCAACTCATACGCTGGAAACCTTAATCTTAAAATGAGGGTATTAAGAGGTAGGGTAAATCAGGGAAGTTACTAGATCACGGGGGAGAAAAATTCATGCCTGGAATTAATATTGTTATTAAAGAGGTCTAGAAGAGACTTCTCACTTCCTACTCCACACACAGCTAGAAGATGCTATCCATGTAAAAGAATGTGATCCTTTATTAAACTCTGGAAATATATATATATTTATTTTGATCATTGACTTTTCACCATCTAGAACCATTAGAAATAAATATCTGTTCTTCATAAAACCATCTACCTTATTATATATTTTGTTATATACATTGTTATAGTTTGCTTTGTTATATATTTGTTATAGCAAAAATATTTGCTATATAGTTTGCTATAGTAGCCTGTGAAGATTAAGACAATCACTTAAAAATTGTGAATATATCCAAACCTAAAAGTGCTGAAACCATAAGGGTAGTCAGGAGATCTTTTCCTGTCCACCCTTGCAAATCACAGCAAATATCAAATGACAGACAGGTCAGGAATACTAACATTGTGTGCTAGGTATCTACCTTTGTGTGGGGTCCAGGTAAGGTAACTGCAGCCTTTCCTTAGTCTAGTGTATCCAATATATTCTTGGGCCTGGTTTCCCTGTTACAATTCTAAAATACCCATGTACCACTTTAGTCTCAATTCACCTTACAAATATATAGAGTGGCACTCTTTCTACTCTATTACATGGGTGATGGTGGACAGATGGTGTTTGAGGGTATATCCTGGCACACAGTTCTTCATCCTTCATCCTGAATATTGAGTCAAAAGGTGTTTACAAAATGAAGTTCCTAAACACATCAGATACAGCCTAAAAAACCACTGCTTTGTACAGTGTAAAGAAACTTATAGTGGGAACAGCCTGGTCTTAACAACCCTAAATACTTTGAACTCAGAACTAAAGTCATTGACTACATCTATCTTTATAGTCTAAGCATAAAGATTATTCTCTTAGGAAGGTAGACCCTAATCCCAGGACAATGACGGTGCTAAAATACATTCTCACAGCTTTCAATACCCCCTATATTACAGTGCCACATTTGTTGTTGCTATTTGTTTATTTTCAAGTTCACTGTAAGCATTAAGAAGACAGCAATATCTGTATTGCTAATAACAGAAAGTAAATTCCGAGTACAGGGATTGGTGTACAGTAGGAAGCCAACAACATTTATTTAATTAAATGACTTTCAAAAATACACACTGCAATGGCACCACTCTGATCTTAGTTTAAAACCAAAAATACTATTGTGTAATATTTTCAAGCCATCCTCCAGATGGCCTACCTCTTCTGGGAAACTCCAGTGCCTGCACACCTTATACACAATCACGCTGCTGAAGCAATGTCACCCACTTCTGCTCTTAGGGTGTTCTCTTTCTCTCTACCTACTTCCTTCTTACTTGTCCTCCAAGTCTCATTTGAAGAATAACCATTGACGTGAAGCCTTTTTTAATACCCTTGAACTATTTAGACATTTTCCCTCATTCACAAAGAACATTGAGCTGAAGGTATACTTTTAAACTATTTATTAATAACTCTAAACACCTTCCAACCTATCGATCCAAGACACAAGAGAAAGGATATAGACCTCGACAGGTTGCAGGACCTTGGGGTAACTCATCAGCAGTCCAGCCAAATCAGCATACACAGGAACACAGCAAACAGCAGAAATGGGAACACAGCTAACCAGGAACACCAACAAGGACAGCCGAAGAAGCAGCGGCTTCCACAGGGCCACCTGGGCTCAATCCAGTCTGGGCTCAGCCCAACCTGGGCCACAATCTTCAGCAAGTCTCTGCAGCAGCAAACTTCCGGAAAGTATTGTCTGGCATCGTTTGGAGCCAAGCAGTGATGAGCAGCAATGAGAAGTGATACCAACCAAAAGGCCCCTCCACATTTCTGGGCTACCTCTTTATACCTGCACAAGGACACCTTCCAATCGGACAACTTTACACTCTCTGCACAAGACCAAAAGCTCTCCAAGGATTCTGTCCATCAATGAATGTAAATATATTCCCCACATGTGACAGTTTTCTGGCTGGCAAAATGTCATATGCTCTTTTATCAGGATGTTTTGTATGCCTCTTTCACAAGTCTGTTTTTCAGTGGTGTACAAAGCACCCCCACATCTCATATTTGAGATCAAAACAAAAAACACATTCATTTGACACAACTGTGTTTCTAAAGAAATCCAAACTTCCACCACATTGAGCATATTTCTACCATAACTTATTAACACATGACCACTACTCTAAATCTATTTGTATTCTCATAAATGTAAAAGCTGCCTAAGAAATAACTGTTAGAGCATTTTGATTTGATACAAAGCCTATCACAGAGCCTAAAGAAACTATGGTCTCAACAAATATGGATGTAGGAGCTAGAGATATTTCTCAGTAAGTATAGTGTTCACCAAGAAAGCATGAGAACTTGAGTTCAAATCCCTAGACCCACATAAAGCTCATGGGCCAAGTCTAGAGTACACAGCAAAGAAACAGTAAAGGGGTACTACCCCAAACAAGACAGAAGATGAGGAGCAACACTGAGGTTGGTCCACTCGTGTGCCATGGTAGATATACTCCCCACATGCAGTCATGTGAATATTTTATACACACACACACACACACACACACACACACACACACATAAACCTTATATCTTTTGGACTTCAGCACTAACATCAGCACAATCACACCATGTGATTTCTTTAAAAATATATAGATAAATAAGAATTTTTGCAGAAGATGAATATGAAATATGACGGTACTACAGGTATTTAGTCTGGAAAACAGGGTATCTATCTTTCTTTGGTATGCACAGGTGATCAATAGAGGTACTTTCCTCATTGTATCACAACTAACTGCTTTCTGGGTTTTTCCAATTAGATGAGAAGGAGGGAGAGAGAGAGGGAGGGAAAGAATGAGAGCAAGCTTGATGCTTGTAGCAACTGATAGGTGTACTTCCTCATATGAACTACGAAATACTGCTCTCGGTAGTTAACAGTTTGATGAGTCTTGGAAACTCTTCAAATACTAACCCCTCTTCTTAATGGTTGTACAATGCTGGACAACTCAGTATAATTTTCAATACCACAGCTCCCCTATCTGACAAGTGCTGCTCATTTATGAAGTGTGCAAACTCCCAGGATTGTTGCCAAGAGTAAACGAACTAAAATTTATAAAGCACTTAAAACAAGGTAGGCTTCATAGATGTTTGTCGTAACATAAATCACTATTTTTATTAATCAACCAGGCAAAGTTCAGGTACAAACCTAAGTGATAAAATGTAAAATTTGATTCAATACAAAAATAAATGAGCACTAGCTCATTTGTGGAACTGTAGAATTAGCAATAGTTAACATCACAATAGTGTACATTATCCAAGTAGAAATTAAACCTTCAAACCTAGCAGTTGCTCTCTCTCTCTCCTCTCTCTGTCTCTCTCTCTCTCTCTCCCTCTCTATTTCGGAAAGTAATACAGATCTCGTTTAATACAAAGGCACACACATTACATGAAACGTTATCGGCATGCTGATCAGTACACTGCCTTTGGATATAACATCTGTATTTAGAAACCTCAAATACCTTGCTTTCAAGCTTTCTTCTCTTTCAGAGGCAAAAAACTATTCCACTTAGAAAAAAAAGAGAACATTTGTCTTTACCTTTCTGTGCCTTCCAGCCAGGTAAGAATGGTAACCATTCTGCTGAAGAAGGTATTTATTACTCACGGAAATCAGAAACATAAGAGTTAAAACATTGAGACCAATACTCTTTATACTAATCTAATTCACTGGCTGAGACCCTGCCTGGGCCTCATGTTCTAGATAACATGTACTAGAAGGGCATATGTTTGTGATGTAGACTACTGTAAGCATATGTGGAAGAATGCTGGAGAAAATTACAATTCAAAAACACGAGAAAGCATAAGAAAGTGCTAAATTCTCATTTGTCCCTATAAAGAAAAGCTAAAAATAATTTCCCAGTGTTAAGCTTTGAAGGCCATGTGGGAAACAAGGCCTACATTTTCTGGTCCCTCAGGCTTTGGTAAACTCACCACCTCTACCACCCTCTTCTATCAGTTGTGCTTCTAATAATGGAGATTCAGGGACTCGTCAAAGGGTTCTTCCTCTTCTTCTTTTCTTAACAAAATCATTATATGAGTCTGTTTTTAATCTGACAATTTTCATTCCTTCCACTGGGATTTCTGGTTGTAAAAATCTGAGACTTTAAAAAACAAGCTGAGATAGAAATTAAGTGAATAGTTTAGGCAAAAGTGTCACTTTGGAACATTTCTAACAATATTAATGCAAGGAGAGGAACTGAGCAATGCAATTTCCAAAATGTAGGTCTTGTTGCATTTTTCTTGGCTGTTCCTTAAAAATGAAGTAAGTATAAGGAAAGGTAAAAATCATTGCTTTCACCAAACTTAGTACCTCCCCAAATTACTGAGACAAGTTGTAGTCTAAAAAGGCCTTATTTACTTTATTATGTATTCCTAAAAGTTTACCAACATTCTTTGTTCTCTTTTGTCATAGGCCAGCTAATTTTTTCTCTTTAGAACACACAGGTGAGAATGTGTTTAGAAGTTTTAAACTGTTATTGCCCTGACAAATTGGAAAGCTCTCTTAAAATGTCCAGATGAGGAAGGAAATGTAGCCTCCTGAAGCAGCAGAGGTCGCATGAAGATGGGAAGTGATCCAGCTTATGTCGGTACCCCCTGTGAGGTGGCATAATAAATTGTAATGGACATTCCAGGTGACTCTGTGGTAGGATACTGGCTTGTTGTGATAAATAGGTGTGTAATCTATGCTTTTCATCTCTCTAGTTTTGGAGAAAGTGTGTACAGTGGAATCTGAACCTGAACTGATTCACACTTCTTAACTTATACTAATTCTCCATGTAATACTGCTTAGACGTCTTATGTTTTCAAACTCGAGTGTGAGTCTCGGTCATTAGATAATGTATAACTTAGTTATTTGGAAATGACCTCCTACCTCCTATTTCGCCTTCCTGCCCCACCGGCCCCTCTGGATGGAATTAAAGCCTGTAATTCCTTCCAGGATGTAGAAGGATGGATGTTCATGGTCTACTAGCTAGCAAAGTCTCTGATGTGGCAAGGAAGTTCAGGACTTCTCATTGTTGGGTCTCTGCCTATTGTTTTCACATAATGATAGCCTTGTGGCCTGCTCTCATCTTTCTGGCCCCTGCTCAGGAAGAAGGAGCAGTTCTGGCAGAATGTCTTTGCAGCTTTTTGGGAGTGATACAATGTGAACGTGGCCACAAGCACAACCAATGAAACAGAGGGGTCTCGGGATTATTTTAAAGATATTCTCCACTCTGGAGTGACCATACTATGTTCAAAAAGTAGGAGACAAGAGGAGGAAGTGGTAATTTTGTGACATGTGTGCTTTATCCATCTAGAAACTGCTTCAGAGCAAAAGTCAAGGGTTTTGTAAGTACAGAAGTGCTGCTTTGTTAGTCAATTCAGAAATGAAAGATAGCGATGATGTGGTCTAGTGGTTTGTACGTGTAATTCAGTGTCAGCAGTTTCAGAGTTGTATCTCATCCAACTGTTTTTCTGACTGACTCAGCTGATTGAAGAAAAATGGCCTAACTTCTCTTTCATTGTCCCCTACTTATAAAATGGAAGAAAGTATGCTTGCCGCACAAAGAGAATCTTAATTTTTGATACTTGATATTTCTAATTACTCTGGAAACAGCAGCAGTAAGTATCATAAAAATGCACACGGAAGCGCAGACACACTTTCCAACTCCCAAACGTCTTGAACGTCATTCAAAATCTTAGGGAAAAATTAAGATGAGCGCAAGAACACTCTTGAAATTTTTCTTTCTGTTTTAAAGGTGTCTTATTCCTAGTTCAACAGCGTAGGGAAAGATGTGTTCTCAGCTCTCGCGCTAGGTAGTGATTCAAAACTTCTAGGGCGAGTGGCAGCAACTCATTGAGATTCTCAGAGATTTTTCTTTTTTTTTTTTTTTTTTTTTTTTGGGTTTTTCGAGGCAGGGTTTCTCTGAATATCTCTGGCTGTCCTGGACTCGCTTTGTAGACCAGGCTGGCCTCGAACTCACAAAGATCCGCCTGCCTCTGCCTCCCAAGTGCTGGGATTAAAGGCGTGCGCCACCACCGCCCGGCTCTCAGAGATTTTTCAAAGCTCCATTTTCTTTTAATTAGCTCCCTCTCTGCCCTGGGCAGCAACTTCAGGGAATCAATAGGTTAGAGTGAGTGCAGACTGTGGATGGATCAGGGGCTGCAGTGTGTTGTGCCTTCTCCAACCTCGGATTCAGATTCTAAAACATAAGCATCACTGGTTCAAGAGTATTCACAAAAGGGATTTTGACCAGAAGCAAGGTCACCAGCTCTGGAGGAGAGTCTATCCATGATCCCAGGGGCAGACTGCACACGAAAACATTGTGCTATCCTCCCCATAAGCTTCAGAAGCACCAAGTATCACAGAGCTAGCCAGGCACTGGTGGAATTAATTTCACACTGCAGGGAAGTTGCCTGCCTGAGTTCAGTGGAGATGTCAGAATACTCTGGAAATCCTTCTTCAGACCTACATGCAGTCGCTTCCCGCTGATTATTTCGCCTGTCAATGAGGTTTTATCTACACCCAGAAGATATTTTGAGTACAATATGTGAGTTCTACATTTTTACTCGGTGGGGCAATATATTTGTTTCACCCTGTTATGACGTCTTTATTATAAACAGGAGCTACGAGCAAGGTAGACAGAAGTTTTGCTAAGTTACCTGACAGTGATCATGGTTGTTTGGAACACCAGTCTCTAACGAACATTGCTTGCTGCTATACCCATTGAGAGAGTTGTTCTGGAATAAGCTACACAAAGTCAAGGGCAAAAATTCGCAATGAATTGTGAGCATTCACTATTTATGAAATAAAGAACTCCAAAATCCATTCTTTAAAAAAAAAATCAGACAAGTGACATGGTAAAATGAAAAGATAAAATCTTGGTGATGAATCGGTCAGCAGCAGGGAATAAGTGACAGTAAGTACCATTAGGTTTCCTTGTGTTTAAAGCTTCAGGCTAGATGGCCTTGAGTGTTTGTCTAAAAGAACCTCAAGGAGTTAGAAATACCTTGAAACAGGAGTAAGCATTTTAAACTTTTATGTTAAATTACATTGTCAAAATATTATGCCCAAAATACTTTTGTGTATGATACCATTAAGTTTCAACCATTGGGTTTAATTTTTAACCTGGAAAAACACAATAAATATACAAGTAAGTTTCCAAAAATCTGAACACACAGAAAAGGGGTATACATACTATATATTTTTTTCAATTAATATGTGGACCCATTGCTTTAAATTTCAAAACACTTCACTTAAAAGATTTATTTAAAGAATACACACACACACACACACACACACACACACACACACACACACACACAAAACACACACACACACACACACACACATTGCTACAAAGCTAGCTCAGTTCAGAAAGTGCTTGCAGTACATCAAGGTGTTATAGGGTGTTTGATAGCCCACTGATAGGGGTGCAGAGACACACAGACTCTATGGGTCTCTTGGTTGTCTATCCTGACAATGAGCCTAGGTCCCAATGAGAGACCTGGTCTTAAAGAACCAACTAGATACCTGAGAAACAACACCTGACATTGACTTCTGCCCTCTACACCCACATGCACATACGGCAGCACACATTTACACACACACAAGTTAAAAATATACACTGAACAAATTAACTTAAAAATATAATCAACAAGCCGGGCGGTGGTGGCGCACGCCTTTAATCCCAGCACTTGGGAGGCAGAGGCAGGCGGATCACTGTGAGTTCGAGGCCAGCCTGGTCTACAAAGTGAGTCCAGGACAGCCAAGGATACACAGAGAGACCCTGTATCGAAAAACCAAAAAAAAAAAAAATATATATATATATATATATATAATCAACATATGGCTCTAAATAAATTCCTGTAAGTTTTGTATCTTGTGTAGAATAATAAATTATACATTGTTGGTCATGACATAAACTAAAGGGCTTAACTAAAAGAAATCAGCTAGCCAGTTGTGGTGGTACATGTCTTTAATCCCAGCACTTGTGAGGCAGAGGCAGGCAGATCTCTGTGAGTTCAAACCCAGACTGGTCTACAAAGTGAGTTCCAGCCAAGGTTACATAGTGAGACACTGTCTCACCCTCCACACCTACAGACACACAAAGAGAGAAGAGAAATCAACTACATATATAAAGGGAAGAATGAGGAATTCATGTGTGAAGAGAAAAGGGCGTTGGGATTATTGAAAGGTAAAATAATGATTAAGAAACTAAGTAAGTATTACTATATTGTGGTTGAGATACAGATACAGGATGGAAGGTCATTTCATTCAATGAGAACTGTCAGGTCCTGGGCATTTTTCAAGTATCCTCAAAGTGGAGACCAAACATGCAAATTCTCCACCTCCCTAGTTTTAAATCCTTCCTCTTGGAGAAAACTTTGTGATTCTGAATTCCTGCTTCAGGATTCTCAAGTATGGGGCAAAAATACTTTCATTATACTTTACGCCTGATACACAAATAGGATTTCCATATCTCAACCCTCATACTACTTTCAAATTTTCTCCTGGTATGTCTGAAACCAAAACTAGTGCAACTGGTATTTAGATCAATTAGCCCAAAGTATTAAATATGTAAAGTATCCTATGCTCGCTTCCTCTCTTCCAACTCTAGACACTAACTACTTCTTAACCACTGGAGAAAGAGTACAGTACCCAGAGTTACTCTTTCATGCAAAAATATTAGATACACATAAGAAGTCAAATGATTTTCTAATGACTTCTAGCCACAAGAGCTATGGCTCTCCACCTGTGGGTGTCAACTCCTTTGGGGTATTTATCGACCTTTCCATAGGGGTTGCATATCAGATATCCTATATATCAGATATTTATATTACAATTCATAACAGTAGCAAAATTACAGTTATGAAGTAACAACAAAAATAATTTTAAGGTTGGGGGTTGCGACAACATGAGAAACTGTATTAAAGGGTCATAGCATTAGGAAGGTTGAGAACCACTGTTCCAGAGTGAAACGCTATAAATCAAATGGATAAGTCACTGTGGTTGATACATTAATATTCATTTTAACTTATACCAGACAGCCTCTGACTATATTATTCTCTGCAGTACTAACAAAATAGGGTTGTCATGTTGTCCTTGTTAGTTTGTAATGTCAACGTAACACACCTGGGAAAAAAAGAACCTCAACTTAAGAACTGTCTCCATGGGAATGGCCTATGGGCATGTCTGTGGGGTATATTTTTTTGTTGCTTATTGACTTGCTCCCCAGTCCACATTCGGCTACCTTTTTTATAAAGCCCATGCCCACCTGCCCAGGGATGGCACCACTCACAGTGGGCAGAACACTCCTTTGTCAATTAGCAACATTCCTTCATTAGCTGTGATTCAATTCCTACCTCTGGTTTCTTGTCTCAGCTTCCCTTGATGATGTACTTCAAGATAAAAGATGAAATAAACTCTTTCTTCATCCAACTTTCTCTTGGTCAATAATTTATCTCAGCAACAGAGAAGCAAACTAGAACAGAAACGGTTACCAAGGGGGAAAGAGTGGGGCATTGCTGTGCAGACATGCCCATGTTGTTTTGGGAGGGATTGTGGAAGCTTTTGGAACTTTGAACTGGAAAAGCCATTGAGTGCTCTGAGCTTAAGCTGCTACTGTTTTGAGAGTTTGAAAGATGTCTTGAGAAATGCAAAGGATGGGAAACTGACTTGTGAACTTTCAAAAGAAAGTTTGAACATTTCCACCAAGACTCTATGAGGGCTGTTCCTGTAATTTATTTGGATTAAAAAAAAAAATCTATGGAAACAAAACCTTTTGGGCTTTTCTAGGACAGTCAGTGAATGCTGGCTGGCTGGAGCTGAAAACTCAGACCAGTATCATTGAGATAAATATCTTTTTTATGTTTATTTATTACTTCAATTTACATCTCCATTACAGTCCCCCCCTCTACCCCTCCCAGACCTACTTCCCATTCTCCCACCTTCTCTCCCTTCTCCCACCTATCCTACTCCTCTGGTGTGGGGATGCCCTACATATTAGTCCCCTTCAGTTCAGCAGCCATATGTGGGTTAAGAGCTTCCTCTTGCACGGGGGGGGGGGGGGGGGCCTACATGGCAGCTCCACTGGAGCAAAATGTCCCACTAAAAATAACAAAGGCTATGTTCCTGTTTCTTTCATTCTATTGGTTGTAGGATAATTATCCTGTACTATATGGCTAAAATCCAGTTATAAGTGAATAGATGCCATGTGCATCTTTCTGGGTCTGGATGAGCTCACTCAGGATGAGCTTTTCTAGTTCCATCCATTTGGCAGCAAATTGCATTATTTCCTTGTTTATGATGGCTGAGTAGTATTCCATTGTGTATATGTCCCACAATTTTTTTATCCATTCATCAGTTGAGGGACATCTAAGTTGTTTCTAGTTTCTAGCTATTACAAATAAAGCTGCTATAAACATAGTTGAGGAGATATCCTTATCGTTTGGTGAGGAATCGTTTGAATGTATACCCAGGAGTGGTATGGCTGGGTCTAAAAGTAGAGCCATTCTAAGTTTTCTAAGATATTGCCAGACTGATTTCCACAGAGGTTGTACAAGTTTGCACTCCCACCAACAATGGAGGAGTGTTCCCCTTTCTCCACAATGTCCCCAGCATGTGCTATCATTTGAGTTTTTGATCTTAGTCATTTAGGACACATGAGATTCCATCTCAAAGTTGTCTTGAGTTGCATTTCTCTGATGATTAAGGATGTGGAACTCATTGGCACAGGTGACAACTTTGTGAACAGAACACCAACAGCTCAGGCTCTAAGACAAACAATAAATAAATGGAACCTCATGAAACTGAAAAGCTTCTGTAAGGTAAAGGGCACTGTAAATAGGACAAAACAGCAACCTACAGATTGGGGAAAATCTTTACCAACCCCACATCTGACAGAGGGCTAATATCCAAAATTTATGAATAACTCAAGAAATGAAACACCAAGAAACCAATTAATCCAACCAAAAAATGGGTAACAGAGCTAAATTCACAAAAGAAGAATGTCTAATGGCCAAGAGACACTTGAAGAAATGCTCTATATCTTTAATCATCAGAGATAAAAAATCTTCTAGGGACTATATCCTCAGGATCAACACATAATGACTGTGGACCAGAGAGGACCAGGGGCTGCATCCCAAGATGGCACTTGAACTTGGTAATGTGTAGGAGTCTCCCACACAGTAAGTAATAGTTATAGTTCTGAAAGGATGAAGGGATCATGGGGAGCAAGCAGCTGACACTTGACACTGTAAAGGTTTTGAAAAAGAAGGATGATCAACAAGAATAGCAGTGTGGGGTGGAGCTGGCATGTGCCTATGAGTCAAGTTGTGTGTGTTGTCGAGAGCAGAACTGGAGAAGTGGGACTGTCTAAGTCCTTTGGATTGCAGAAGATCAGGGGTGAGTCCCAGATGTTGGACACTGAGCTTTTCCCATTGTTGGATTTTGGTTTGCTTTGATCTCATTTTGACTGTGCCCTGCTTCTTCCTCTTGGAGTAAGAATATATGTACTTCATTTTGGATTTTACCAAAGCTCACAGATAAGGGATTTTTGGATTTTTAAGGAGAATTCGGAATCTTAAATTGTTAGAATTGTATGTGTTGGACTTTTAAAGTTGGATTGTATTTTATATTGATATTAACATGAGATCCTGGGAACAAACAAGAAAGGCAAGGTTATAGCTTAAGGGGACATGTTTGTGTGTCAAGCTGACAGCTGACAATGGATGAAGCATCCTAGTTACTTATGTTGTTAACTTGAAATAACTCAGGAGAGGGAACTAAAAGAATTGCTTCATTTGCCTCGGTTTTTGTGCATGCCTGTGAGGTATTTTCATCATTGCTAATACAAGTGACCCAGCATACTTTGGGTGATGTTATCCCTGGGCCTGCACAATGTAAGAAAAGTAGCTGACTATGAGCCTGGGTGCAAGCCACTAAATAGCATTTCTCTATGTCTTCAGTTCCTGCCTCCAGGTTCCTGCCTTGAGTTCCTGCTTTGGCTTCCCTTGATGATGGAGTATAAACTCTAAGAGGAAATACATCCATTCTTCCTACAAGCTGCTTTTGGTCAGTGTTTCAACACAGTAATGGAGTCATAAATTAGAACATATATCTACAAATTTGAGAATTAGATTCTACAAGCTGATAAATTCACCCTTGGCAATATGCGGGGGTTTTAAAAAAATTCTTTTGATGTCTATGGTTCCAATTTTACTTTTACAAATTTATATTTTCAGTGTCATATCTCTGAGCATGTTTAGAAGATGATTTGGATCAAATCCCAAGAGAGGATTGTGCTTACTCCATGCATTTCCAAATAAATGAAAATGAACTTAAAATATTGAATACTGAAATTTGAGGGAGACTGTGCTGTAATATGTAGTAGTTTTCCATGATCACATTTCCATCTTTACTTATGTCATCTCCCTTTAAATTGGTGGGTAAATTTGACAGCTCTCGAAGCAGAAGTACTAATACCAGTGTCAGGGACAAGGACTGAACAAGCTTTCCTATATCACCCCTGTGTCTCAACCACAACCACGGCCGTACCAAATGTCTAATTTTAGTTTTTTGGCTCAAAACCAAACACCTGGAATGGTATTCAGCCAGAGAGGAGCACAAAGCTAAACAGTGGGAGACCAAGTACATCTGTCTCCTCTTGTTTTCCCCTTCTCAGCTATTAGGTAAATAAGGTAGTTATTAGGTAAATAAGGTAGTTATTAAATGATGACTTATGCAAAGCCTGCAATTTTAGTGTTCACATTTCATCTTACTAACATCTATAAACTGCTCAGTAGATAATGTTTGGATAATATTTGTATGAAAACCAGCTTGACTTCCTCCTTGATGCTAACTCTAAGAATGGGTATCAAACTGCTATTTTCTTTAAAAGAATGTATATGTGACACAAGGCAGGTGTGGGATTTAGGAAATGGCAAATTCAAATCTGCTAAGTTTTCAGTTGCTGGAATTTGTTTGAGTGTTCTTCCACACACATTCATGCCATAGCACTCAGGACTCCTGACTCCATTTCTTCACCCACAGCAACCACATTTCCTCTCTCTGCTTCTCACTTCACCAATCCACAAGCCCTTTAACAACCCCTGAAATATGGAGACATTTCCCGACATCTCCGCAAATATAACAGAAAGCTTTCGTGGTCTCATGTAACCAAACTGATAACCATGTGCACGCCTCCTGTGACCAAGAAAATCACTCATTTTCTCTAACGTGTCCAATTCAAGATTCTTTGCAATAGAGTACATGGAGTTTGAAGGCCAAATCCTGTTGCTATAGACTTCGAGGGGATCAAGTACACACAAAGAAAATCAGAGCAATACAGTATTTTATCCTATGTGCTATATTTTCAAATATATAGTTATTTTCACATATTGTTTTGATTATTTCCTAGAGAAAATGTGTAGCTATTTCTCTGTTTTCACTAGAGATGTGCAGGAACATGAATTACAACAAATTTTAGTAAGGTAATTATTATCTCATATATGTTTTCTAATGAATCCTACATAAATTATCTATCAGGTAGTAATGTGTAGTTTTATCTTTAGCTCTTATTAGTTAAATGTCTTTTCATATTTTATTGTTTTGCAGCCTTTTTTTTTTTTTTGTTTGTTTTCTGGGTTTTGGTCCCACCAGTCCATTTGAGACACTAAATAAAAAACCAGCATAGGTGCAGCTTAATGGTTTTTCCCTCCAGCTCCCTCATCTCTCTTCCCAGTCATTTACATTTCAATTGGGGGACAAGAATGGATCACATTTTTCTTTAACACCTGTAGCAGCCAGAGTGTGGGAAGCTAACATCCTGTGTCAGTTTGCTAGGACTACCATAACAATACCACAGCAGGTGGCGGAGCTGATCCCCCACAAATATATTCTCTCAGACTTTTGGAGGTAAGAAAGAACAAGGCACTGTATCAGTAGTTTTGGTTTCCTCTAATTTCTTTCTCTTTCTTGGCCAGTTTTTCTATCACATCGTCAGATGCATTTCCTCTGTGTGCCCAAATTACTCTTCTTGTACGGACAACGCTCAGATTGTAGTGGGGCCCACCCTGCTTGGTTCAAGGTAAGTCAACCCCCTTCTTTACGATTTTATGTCCAAATCCAGTCACCTTAAAAGGTTTAGAGCATTCAAGCTTCAACGTAGGAATCAAGTGGGGGATGTGGCTAACTCCTAACATGCCCCTTGAGTGGCAGATATCGAGGCGAAATTGATGAGTAAAATTTTTCTTCCATTCTTCCCCTCTACAGATGGTCTTGATTCATATTTAATGCAATGCCTCTCTGAGAGACAGTTGAGCAAGGAGACACTTAGCACAGGGGTCTACTGACAAGAGAACTTGTTGTTGACCCCCCCTTCCTTCTTTGTCCAACTCTTAATGCTTCATTACTTCCTGTTCCCAGGAGCACAAGTATCTATATAAAGCTTATGTTCCTGCTCTTTTTCCTTAACAGTCTAGGCTGAGACACATCATAATCACACAGTCACACAATATAGGTATCACTATTGGTTCACAAACAAAGACGTGAGTTTGTGAAGATAAATGACTTGGTCAAGGCCACACGGGAAAAATTTTACAAAAATACAACTCCTTTGTCTCCCAGCATGCACTATCTCCCAAGCACTACAATCACTTAGCAATTTCTATATATTATCAATGTAAAATTCAGGTCATTTTTTTCCTAGCAATTTAAAAAAGTACTTAACCTAAAGCTAAATCAAAGACATCCCAAGTGAGTTGTGCAGCTCCCTCTCACCTAAGTAACTATCCTTTCATTTCTTTCCCAAACCTACAATTTGATCATCCTTTTTTCAACTTTCCTTATTTTTGAAATTGTTTGTGAAATACGATGTAATCATTATTATCACAAACTTTACCTTTTCAAGGAAACCACATCTTACAGTCAAATTAAGGAGGCTCTTATATCTTAATCAAAGCTAAACAGCGTAATTGTTCATTAAACATGAGAGTAATTTAGTGTCCTACTATGCAATCATTATTGTTTCCTGAAAGTGTGATGTGATGAGGCACAAAAAAAGGCAAACTGAAATATTGCCCATTGAAGGTTATTTATCATTTCTTCCAGCTAAAAACATTCATAATTGAAATTTATTGGTCCATACTCCCTTCATTATAAATATTTTATGTTCTGCCTGAGGGATCCATGTCTTAGCATTTAAATGTCTCAATCCTGTTTCATTAACAGGAAGAACGGGTTCACTGGGTGGAATTTTTACCCTTTACTTCAGAATGTTACAATAATAATAGGCTATAAATATGTTAAAATTATGCCTTTGATTACTGCTGTAGTTTTCTTGCCTGAATGAAGACAATTCAAAACTAAAGCTGACAAAAAAAATGGCAATAACAATCTTTAAGATTTGTTTGAAAATCATATTAGTGTGATAAAAATACTTAGAATGGCTGGGACAGTATTTCATTTTTTTCTATTTCTTCTTCCTTAATGTCAAATAGTACTTACGCCTATCTCCTACTTTATATACCAATAATGATTTACATCTATTCTAATCATAAGCCTTTTTTGTTCTTCAATATCTTAATCCTAACACTCACCTTTGAGATACTGATGACAGTTGTTTAAATTTTTGTTTCTCCAAAAAAGTAAGTGAGGTTCAGCAAATTATACCTATCTATACATTCGTTTTGATTTTCAGTTTTGAGATGCTGTAAAATTGTATTGGCGCTGTGAATCCCTTATATCTGTCCATCTCATCACATGCCCACTAGAGAGGGCATAGCAAGAGGACAGTACATGAGCAAGTGACGGGAGAGTAAATGACAGGTAACCCTGTCTGAACAATGCTGTGGCATACAGAGTATGTCCTATTTTTCCTATTTCCTTCCAGATTTCAGTTCCTTGTGTAAGCCCTAAACACAGATTATTTGAGAGTCCAAGGATGTGTAACTTAGGCTTATAATAATAGCTTTTTAGATGGACATTTTAGAGTTTTAGCTAACAGACCTTTTCTGAGACCTCTGTCATACTTCATTTTCATCCAAATCAATTGTGAACATTAACTTTTGAGACTTACTGTGAAGGTCATTGCTGATTGTCAACTATTTGGGATCCAGAATCACCTAGGAGACAAGCTCTCCAAGTACACCTTTGAGGGATTATTTAGACTAGGTTAACATTTTGGTGTGTCTATGAGATATTATCTTGATTAATTTCTGTGAGGTGGGAAGGGCCAATCTCAAACTGGGTGGTGCCATTCCCTTTGCTTGTGTCCTAGAATGTAAAACAAAAAAAGAAAAAAAAAAAAAAGAAGAAGCTATCTCAGTACCAGCACCCATTGTTCTCTACTGATTCCTGAGCCCCTATCATGACAGACTACACCTTCAAACTGTGAGCCAAAATAAACGCTTTCACTCTTCTGCTCTTTTTGTCAGGATATTTTGTTACAAAGAAAAGTAACTAAGACAATTACCTTTTATTATTCACATGGGAACACAAAGACAAAACCACCCTTGAATTTCAGTTTAGTGAAAACTGAAAATAAAATTCTGTAACCAGTTGATCTTGGTGTCTTTGTTTTTGTTCCTATAATGAAATACATGAGACTTTCTAATCTATAAAGAACAAAAATGTAGTTCTTATAGTTCTTGAAACTACAATGTCCAAGATGATACTGGCAGGTTTGTTGTCTGAAAATGGCCCATTAGTCATAGACAGCACAGAAAGGACAAAAAAGGAGGACCAGTTTGCTATCAGGACAGAAAATGAAACATGTGGCATCCGTTCATTCAAACCTTTGTATAAAAATCCCAATCCCACTCCTAATGTTTCTACCCTCATGGCTTAATTATCTCTAAAAGTCTCATGTTCAAGTAGTAACTGTCCTGGTTAGTTTTTATTATCAGCTTGATGAAGGGATACCTGGGAAAAGAGAGTTTAAATTGTGGGATAACATAAGTCAAACATACCATAGCTGTGAGGACCATCTTGACTGATTGGTGTGGAAGGGCCCAGTTCAGTATGAACAATGCCATCCCTAGGCAAGCGGGCCTGGGCTATAAAGAAAGTTGGCTGAACATGAGCCAGAGGGAGTGGACCAGTAAACAGTCTTCCTCCAGGGTTTCTGCTTCAGTTTCTGCCCTGATGACCTGTAATCTGGAAGTGTAAATTGAAATTAACCCTTTCTTTCCCTAAATTGTTTTTTGTCATGGCAAAAGAAAAGCAAACTAGAGCACTAAGACAAGCTGCCACTTAAATTTCAACACACTAGTTTTGCATTCATTCAAATCACAGACGCTGGTGTCACATTAATAATAGAGCAAATACATGGGGAAGAGATGGATGGGTTCCTTTTAGTATATATAAATGCGTTGGCAAGGAAGATTTCCTTAAGAAATATCAGGCAATTTGAAAAAGAAATTTCAATGATCATACTTTCAAATGTTGACTCCTGTAATCTGTTGATGGGGCAACACTGATCTTGATTGGCAATATTAAAGGAGATATATCAATAATACTGCTATAATGGCAGATTTCAGTGTCGTTTCTGTGTTATGTTAGAAATATTTATGAAATCTGATGGATCTGACTTAAGGTAAGTCTTAAGGTGGACTCTTGATGAAAACTGTAGAAATGTAATGATACATAAGCTTAAGTTTTTTAATACAGTTCAAGAAACCTACTTCAGGGATTGGTGGTTAAGAACACAGTAGAATGTTAAAGTCAGGTGCCAAATACATATGGACTGGACATTGGGAATATATGCTAAGCCATATAACTCTTATAATTGTGGCCTATTTATTTCTGTTGTTTTGTATTGTATTTATAGTTATAAGAAAAAGAACCATTTTTTTGGACTGAAAGGGAGAGCTGTTGGGGGGAAAAAGAAATACCTTAAACTAAAAAAAAAAAAAAAAAAGAAGGGAAGAGGATGGGGGGTTGAGGGGGGGAGGGTGGAAGGGTGGTACTGGAGGGAGGAGTAGGGAGGGGATTGTGATTGAGATGTAACTTGAAGAAATAAAAAATAAATTATTAAAAAAAAAGAACACTTGCTGTTCCTGTAGAAGGAATAGATTCAGCTCCCAGTATAGCTCATAACATCTGTAACTCTAGTTCCAGAGTATGTAACACTCTCTTCTGGCCACCTCCAGTGACAGGCATGTAAATGGTACACACACACACACACACACACACACACACACACACACACACAGGCAAAACACTCATACAGATATACTTTTTTAAAATTCTCTACAAGAAGACACATCTTTCACTGCCAGACTGTCTTAAGAAAGAGTAAACTGAAGGGAAATGCACCATATAGTTTTCCTCAGAGCTCCTGAGGTTATTTGCAATATCCATCCCAAATAAATTTCCTGAATAAATTATATAAATGAATACAAGTAGTAAAGGCATGTTACCATGGAGCATGGGCGAAACATTTGCTACAGTTTGGATGTGGTTTGTCCCCTAAAACCTGATGTTCATAAGCTTCATCTCCAGTATTGCACTGATAAGAGGCCATAGAACCTTCTAGATAGGATAAAGTGAGAAGCAATTAGGTGACAAAGTCATGAGTGCTCTTATTAAGGGATTAATACAAATCTTACAATAATTAATTAGTTTCTGCAAGAACAAGTGCTATGAAAAATAAAACACCCTCTTCCTCCCCCAGTCCTCCCCTCTCCTCCTCTTTCCCCATCTCCCCTTCCACTTCTCCCCTTCTCTTCCCTATCTCTCCCCCTCATTCTCCTTTTGACAGCACATCTGCTTTGTGATGCTATCCACCATGAGATGAGGTTTTTTTTTTTTTTTTCCTTTTGGAGTACCTTATCTGTTACTTGTCTTTGTGTGCATGTGCATATGTGTGTGTGTGTGTGTGTGTGTGTGTGTGTGTGTACTGTGCACACATGTATTCCTGTTCATGTGTGTGTATATGTGTGCTCAGGTATGTATACCCATGTATATTATTGTATGGAGGCCAGAAATGGATGTCAGGTGTCTTCCTCAATTGATCTCCACCCTAGTCTTTGAGACAAAGTCTCTCATTGAGCCTGGAGCTCACTGAATTGGCCAGCCAGAAGGTTCCAGGGATCTTCCTGTCTATCTTCATTAATGGGAAGACAAGTGCTTTGGCCAGTTTTTATGCTGGTGCTGGAGATCTAAGGTCAGGGCACATGTGCAATCAGGAAACATGATACTGGACCATCTCTTCAGTCTTCAAACACTTTTGGTAAACAATATAAAAGTTATAGAACAGAATTATGAACTCTAAGCAGCAAATTGTCCAGGGTGATCTATGGTTTACTTTAGCTGAGAGAGGAGAGAGAGAGAGAGAGAGAGAGAGAGAGAGAGAGAGAGAGACAGAGAGACAGAGAGACAGAGACAGAGAGATAGAGAGAAAGAAAGGGAGAAAGAGAGAGAGAGAAAGAAAGAAAGAGAGAAATGTGTGATTAAAAGGAAAAAGGAGGATGAGAAAGACTTTGAACTCTCTAAATCTTGCCAGGGAAAATAAAATATGTTATGTGAGAACCAAGGGAGTTGCCAAGTAACCATCTGCTGCAGAGCTTGATACTGAGGGAAACCAGGTCCTGTTCACCAGGGTAATGGAAGAACCCTCAAGAATTAGAAGAGTTCTCCCAGGCAAGCTAGGATCCTGACTCCAAGGTTTTCTGATATATGTGATCTCAGCACCAAATTCCTACAGTGTCTCATCACTCCAGCCATAGTTTAGGGAGGCCAAATGTGTCTCAACTCACTGTTTCTAAAGGTCCTAACAATGAATTTTGGCCACAACCATGTCATGCTAATACCATGGGCACACAAATTCCAGAACTGAGGGGCCATGTTTTCAGTTCTGTTTCTGCTACTTTTGATTAAAACATTTGCTTTAAACATCTAATAAAACTTAGAGGAGAAAAGGCTTTCTTCTGCTTATGATTCCAGGTCCCAGGCCATCAGTGAGGGAAATCAAAGCAGGAACTCAAGCTGCCTTACTTGCTATTCTAGATGGCATTACCTCCAACCAAAGTACTTAATCAGTCAAAAATGCAGAGCAGAGATCACGAAGGAACGCTGCTTTCTGGCTCATTTGCAAACTGGCTTCTAGTCAGCTATCTTCCTTATATAGTTCTGGATCACCTGCCTAGGCATGGTGGTACCCATAGTGGACTGGGCCTTCCTACACTAGTTAACAATAAAGACAATCTCCCACAGACATATCCATAGGCCAAGCTGATCTGGGGAAGTAGTAAACTGAAATTCCCTTTCAAGTAATTCTAGCTTGTGGTGCGGTATTATGATAGCCCCCCACCCCAAATCGATTTCAATGATGTCACAGAATGCTGGGAAACCATGTTACCATAGGAAAGTAATGCCCACAGAGCCCTTCCAAGTGCACTGCGAGTAGGGCCATTTCAGGGGCAGTCCCCAATACCGTAGACTTATAGGACAAGAGTATGCACCTCCAGCCTTGGAGGAACAAAATTATAAGAGTTGTTAAGTAAACTGAGACCAGCAGACACAGAGATAACCTGAAACCTCAGAGGCCCGACTCCTACTCCATTGTATCCAAAGTAGAAGAGAGGAAGTCAAAAGTGACTATTCCGAAGCTTTAAGGCTTAGTGTTTTTTTCCCAGCAGGAGTTCAATTTGACTTGAGTACAGTTACCCCCACTTGTCTGTACTATATTTATCTTACTGTTGTATTTTAGAAATATGTAGATCTTCGTTTTACACACACACACACACACCACAGGTGTACACAGGTTAAAGGGAGATAATCTGCCCTATGGCAAATTGTGCCTTGAATCTCACATTCATGTCTGATTCACAAAAGACGCAGGGCTTTATACTTTTAGCTGGGTCTGCAATGCAATAATATTCTGAAGTGATCTGGGCATAGTGAACACATTTCATATCTTAGAAGATTATAAATTTGGGAAGCTGGAGAGGAAGGCTATGATTCGAATATGTCATCCCAATAGTATGTGTCAGAAACCAGGAACTTAATCCCTCCAACTTCAGTGCAAGGAAGTATGGCCTCTTAAGATCTCATGAGAGTTAAGTCATGAGGATTAATGTTAATTATATGACAGCTGTAGGATACTGCTCAACAGCTTGCCCCTCTTAAAACTCTCACTTTCTATGGCAGGATGATACAGCAAGAAATACTTCAGCGAGAAGCTTTTTCTTGTAGCAGATGGGAACAACTACAGAGACACAAAGCCAGACATTATGCAGAGAGTGAGAGACCTTGGAAGATTCAGCCTTAAATGGGTATCTCCATCAAATCCCTCCCTTCAGGATTCAGGGATCCCCATGAAAGAGGCAGAAAGAGTTTAAGAGCCAGAGGGGATGGAGGACACCAAGAAAACAAGGCCCTCTAAATCAACATAAGCAAAGTTCATATGAACTCACAGAGACTGAAGCAGCCTGCACAGGCCCTACACAGGTCTGCACTAGGTCGTGTGTGTGTGTGTGTGTGTGTGTGTGTGTATTTAATAGCTCCCAGGTTAGTGTTTTTATGGGATTCCTGAGTGTACAAAAAAGTGAATCTCTGATTCTTATGCCTTCTCTTGGGCTCTTTTTTTTTTGTTTGTCTTATCCAACTTTGATATGATGGCTTTTGTTTTATATTTTATTCTGTTACATTTTCTTTTATTATCCCTTAGAAGCCTGTTTGTTTCCTAATGAGAGACAGGAAAAGAATGGATCCTGATGGGAGGGGAGGTGGGGAGGAACTAGAAGAACAGAGGGTGGGAAAACTGTAAGTAATCAGGATATATAATATGAGAAAAAAAATCTGTTTTCAGTAAATGGAAAAATATAAACAGGGAATAACCCCCCCATGAGTCCTATCTCCTCAACGCTGAACTTCCATGCATTTTACAATTTTATAAATTACTGTCAAGAGTATTTTTTATACCAGCATAATTCCAAAGCAAAACGTCACACAGAGCTAACAATAACAGCAAAATATATTAATAAGGTAGAACAGGAATATTAGCTTATCCTAAATGGACTAAGGCAGTAGAAACAGCCTTTTCTAAATATTTACCACTAAACATTTGTTTTAGTGGTCTGTCTAAAGATCCACTAGAAATACATTCCATGGACAAGGATGAAGAATAGTGTACAAGATTTATTTTTATTTAAAAAACAAAAGGTAAATTTGGGTTTTATGCCAGGAAATAAGGTGATGGACGATGATTTCAGAAGTTCACATAAATGCAATTCTAATAGTACAACTGCAAATAATGAAGCCACAGAGGAAGAAAAGGGTCAGGCAGCTAAAAGACAGCAATGTGGTTGCTGAGCTCAGACTCTGAAGGGACACATATAAACTCTAAGCATCACCCGCCCTTCTGGCTGGCTTAAGCATGCAAATGCAGGCAACACAGTAATCACCAAGAGAGCTGTGAGAAAAAACTCACACAGATGTCTCCAGGACAGTCACAAGTATTAAGACAATGTGCAGCTTTTCTTAATTCATCATCTAAGTCTTCCCTAAACGCTTTTACTTTATAATCCAAATATGGTCCTAAAAATCACATCTTGTTCTAGGCTTTTTTTTTTTCTGCTGAACACCAATGCCTTTCTCTGTACAGAAGGACCCCAATCAGTGTGATATAAAAACAGCTTCAAAAAAAAAAATCAGGAACAATATTGTTCCTTATAGGTACAAGGCAGTGAGATAGACACATACGTTACACTTTTAAAAAATCTGTCAGCCTTCTCCATGGATTCAAAGAGTCCGATGGTAAAACAGAAACAACACTGTCAGGGAACAATTCATGCAAGAATGCGACATGAAATTGATGAAGTTTGTGGTAGTAAATCTCAGTAGAACTTTTTTTAAGTCTTTAAAAAAATTTTTTATCATTTCAAGAAGTGAAAGAAAGATGCTTTGTTTGATATTAATATCTTCAATGATGACCAAGAAATTCCCTCTTCTTCTTGGATGAAAAAGCAACATGTATTCCTAAGGGGAAGCTAGAGTGTTAGCTGAGTCTGAATTTTCTCCAGAGGTTTCTAAAGAGCCTGTAAATTAGATCATTAAACATTGCCAGTGGCCTTTGAAGAGCTCAAAACAGAAGTGGGAAAGAAAATCAGATGCTGGAAAATACTTGCCAATCTTGAAAAATGGGACAAATGGAGCCATGGCAAATTAGTGTGAAGTGTTACATTGATTCCAGCTAAGGTTTTCGAATTTTTTACACAAAGGAAGAGGTGTGGAGGACATAAAGAACCAATGATCACTAGTTGTCAACAGAACCTCATAAGAACAAATTTGACTCATCACAATTCTTTCTGTATGACTCAAAGCCCTGGCAGGGAACAGATGGCAGGCACACACACACACACACACACACACACACACACACACACACACACAC
>CAJQZJ010001258.1:206386-220389 GCA_907164525.1 Lophiomys imhausi
CACACACACACACACACACACACACACACACACACACACACACACACGAGAGAGAGAGAGAGAGAGACAGAGACAGAGAGGGAGAGGGAGAGGGAGAGGGAGACAAAGAGAGACACAGAGAGAGAGAGCTGTAATTTAGAAGACTAGAGAAAGAACTCACCATACAAGCATGGGGCAGTGTTAAGGAAAACCTACAGGGGTGGTGAAGTGACTGAGGGGAACAAGTAGCACCCCTCAGCAGGACTGGCTACATAATTTGTAGGGCTCCCTTCAAAACAGACTATGACTTTCAAAACAGGAACCACAAAGCATTGAATTAAATGTGGAGTATAGGGTCCCAGGGGCAGGAAGTCCCTGACCCTTAGATGTCAAGAAGCATCAGGGAGGCAGGGGCATCTGAGGCACTGCTGCACGGGATTGCATTTTTATTTCTTTAGCTAAGGGAGAGGGTTCATTAGAGGGACTTTCAGGCCGTCGGAAGAACTAAGGCATGTAGCCTACGTTACACACACGTGTGGCTGTAAGAAAGGAATCTGGTGAATTCTCATCCCTCTACTCTCCTGCAATCTCCTGCTAATTCAGGAGAAAGGAATCCAGCTACTGCAGTACATAGAAACAGCTCCCAGGAGCACAAAACAGGGCAGAGTGGACTGGGACAAACAGGGAGTATGTCCTGCATATCTCTGTGAGGTCATGCTGTCAAATCTATGAAACCTGTAAGTCTAGTCTATAAACACTTTACAGTGGCGTGTGATACTTGTGAAACGTTTGTCTTGGAAACGGTGGAGAAGTATGTCCTAGAGACAAAGGTCAATAATGGGTTAAAGCGTTATATCCAAAGGTACTGAGAGCTGAATAAAATGCAAACTGGAAGGGAGGTAAATGCCCACCACAGTTTGTTTTATCCACTTCAATTATTTACTATTGACTCAAAAAATAAAAAAAAAAAATAAAGGGGGGTTGTTTATCAGGTATAGATTGACGATTCCTGAGAAAGGCACTAAGGAACCAGGGTGGTTCCTTAGTTAGAACCCAAAACTATGATAACAGGTTAGAACAATGAAATAAGAGATCTTGGCAAACAGGAACAATAGAAAAAGCTTAACAGTTGTAAAATTAAAAAAAAGAAAGGAAAGAAAAAAGTCTTTATATTTGTTCTCAAAATTAAAAAGCCAGAGGCATAGATTCAGGATAAAGATGTTAATATTTAGCATGGATTAAGATGACTCAGACAAGTACAGTGGAAAGCAAAGGAAAAATGAGTCATGAGACCAGTGGATTACCCAAAAAAAGCAGATTAGATTCTAGGCAGCATTAGTTTAACAAAAGAGGTGATAATCCAAATCTGGAATTGTGTTGATCAAAGCACACCTGGAAAGCTGGATTTGCTTTTGAATGCTACAGATGCATTCTGAGAAGACTAATTAGATACAAAGAAGAATTTTTTAAGTAGAACCAACCCCAAAAGCTGGCCCGGCTTTAGTAACTGATGACAATTTAAACATGAAGGTTTTGCATCCATCAGGGTACCACATACGAAAAAAAGAAGTCTCTCTCTCTCTCTCTCTCTCTCTCACTCTCTGCATGTCTGTCTGTCTCTTCTCTCTCTATCTCTGTAGGGGTTAGATAAATTAGATTTAGAAAGTATATAAGAGTTTCTGATGCTGTCTCTTTTTTTATTTTTTTTTATTTTTTTTAAATACTTTATTTTTTTTTCTTCAAGTTACATCTCAGTAACAAACCCCTCCCTATTCCCCCTTCCTATCCCGCCCTTCCACCCTCTTCCCCCCAGAAGTTTCCCCTTTCAGTCCAACAGATGGTTCCTTCTCTTATAACAGTAAGTATTATACAAAACAATAGATATAAATATGCCACATTTATGAGAGTTAAATGGCCCAGTATACCTTCCCAATGTCCAGCCATGTCCAGTTTATACATATTTGGCCCCTGACTTTAACATTCTACTATCTAACCAACTCCATGAGTTTAAAGGTCTATATGTGACTCAACATTCATACTATCTTGCAACGCACTTTTAAGAGTATCTTCTGGGCTGGAGAGGTGGCTCAGAGGTTAAGAGCACTGGCTGTTCTTCCCAAGGTCCTGAGTTCAATTCCCAGCAACCACATGGTGGCTCACAGCCATCTACATTGAGATCTGCCTGGGCATATATGTAGAGCAAATACTGTATACATAATAAATAAATGCTTAAAAAAAAAAAGAGTATCTTCTTAGATCTATAACACCCTCTTGATTCCTAAACAGTTCAAAATTTAACTATAAGATTCTATCTGTCTATTCTTCAACCACCTCAGAGACCTGAGAGGGATAAATATATTTGCTTATATAGGAAGTGCAGAGCCTGCCGCTTCCAAAACTAAGAAAGAACATACCAATAACTGCCTGGACAGTTCCCATTTTCTCTCCATACATTCCAGCATCAATATTCAGGCTTTGGGTCCTGTTTCTCTGACAGACATTTGTTGTAGAGCAGGGATTATGAAGGACTTACCTACCCTGTCTTGGCAGAGTTAGGCTGTCGACTTCCCTGCTACCAAGTTTTGTCCTTTTTGGACAGCAGTCTGTCTGCAGTTGGTGCAAGGGGTTTTTTCATGCCAAGAGAAAGGCTTGCCACTAATTCAACCATCTTACAGTGGAGGTTCTTCGATGCTTATCTTCTACTTGGAGTAGAATAGGGGGTGCTGTCAGGCGCTGATATGTCTCGATATCAAAAAAAAATCTTGATTTAAGATAAGATCTTTGAATGCCATATTCTGCAGATCTCTTGGGGTTTTTGAAGATGCCCTACCCATCTCTTGTATTTAGAAAAGCAAATGTTGCTTGTCTCTTAGCAACTTGATTACTGGGTAGTTTAGAGAATATTTGTGATAGTTGATTCTGCCTGGCAGACTTCAATAGCTGTCTCCATCGGGGGCCTGCAACCACCACAGCAATCCAATGTCACTGGGACCGCTCAGCAACCACCACAGCAATCCAATGTCACTGGGACCGCTCAGCTCTACACAATGCCCCGGCAGGAACCTCAGTGAAGCCTACAAGATCAGCTTCTGCCTACAAACCCCTTAGGTCATCTAAACAGCTGAGAACAGAAGGACTGAACATAAAAGGAGTGTGCTAACATTTTTAATCATTTTTCCCATTTGGGTTCGGGCCCCAAACAGGTCTACTACGACCCAAATCAGCAGGAAGTCACTTTAAGAGAGCGACGTCCCGTGCCCAGTGGATGGGGAAGGTGTTTCTCCGCCCTTCTTTTAGGTTATTTGAAGGATAACTGAAAACTCTGATATGTAGGGGAAGAGACTACAAGCTGATAAATGGTCCTGTCTTAATGGGTTTTGGAGGTTAGCCCCAGGGAATTCCTACTTTTCCTTTTCTGTATCCTTCTTCCTCTCCTATGTAGGAGTGCATGGGCTTGAGAAAAATGAGATATAGACATAGCACAGGAAGGTCCAAGAAGAAGGGGCAGATTATTGAATATGCCCTTATACCTTTGTATATTGATATAAAATTAGTAGTTTATTTGGCTAAAGTGGTATTGACCATTGTTTATTGTGCAAAAATAAGATTGTATTGGATTACATCGGTATTGATCTTTGTATATTGATACAAAATTAAGATTATAGTTGGCCACAATGGTATTGACCCTTGCATATGGACGTAATATTAAGATTATATTGGGCTACATAGGCATTGATCTTGGTATATTGATACATAATTAAGAGTATATTTAACCACAATTGAATAGATCTTTGTATATTGATACAAATTTAAAGGTAACGCTTCCTAATGGTATCATACCTAGAGATACTTAAAAATAAAATGTGAAGCTCTGACCTCTTGATACCAACCGTCTAAAATGGTCTAGGATAGTTAAAACAAACTCCTAGTCATGCAAACATGTCACTTTGTTAGCTATATGACAGTCTATCACTGATGCTGTCTCTTAATTCGGGCCCTGAAGAGCATTGTCAGCATGAAGTCAGCAAAAACAGGAAAGACTCAATAGACTGAAAAACAAGATTGAAGTCAGGAAAACAGGAAAGATTTAATGGATTTGAAGAAACAAAGTATCTGGCCTGACATTGTTTTCAGCTGCTAAGTGGGCGCAGCCCAAATTAAGCTGAAACAGAGTTCCTCCTATTTGAGGACAGTGCATGGAGCCCAGAAGGGAAGAGGCCCCTGATGCTAGAGAGCTCCAAGAGTCCTGCTGAAAAAAGGGCTGGCCATTGATGGCCAGCTCTCTCCCTGAAGCAGAAAGAAGCCGGTGAGCAAAGAAAGCCTGAGCAAGACACCAAAAGGCCAAGGACTGGACCCTGTGGCTCAGCTTTTGCCTAGAGGGGTTTGATCTGTCCGATCAGTGGCCTAGGGGAAACGGTGCCTGGCTTTAAGGACTGAGGCAGAGCAGCTGAGTTCTTGATTCAAAAGAAGTAAGTTGGCCTGCAGATGGCTGGGGTCTCCCACAGAGAAGAAAGCATGAAGCCTTATTTAAGGTGAGACTGCAATAACCAACTACCCTGACGAACCTGCATCTGAGAGATCCAGAAAAAGGACTGCTAAGTGTGTTAAAGAATCTACAACAAAGACTGTGTTCCTGACGACCGAGGACCTGCCCCAGAGACTGTATCATTCTAAAAGGTTATGAAAGTGATTGTTATGATTATCAATAGGTTTAGTGGATAGGTTAAAGGGGTTGTAGGAATTTATAGGAGTAATAGTTAAGAAATTGTTGGTATTTGTTATAAGTGAATTTAGTAATAAATAAATAAGTGTTAAATAATAATTTAAAAGTTCGGTTACATCTGTCTCTTTCTGTTTCTCTCTCCTCCCTGTGGTCAGAACTGCTTTAGTATGTAAATGAAAGATTTGGGGTTTCACATATTCGCCCTATGCAAATGACAACCCAGAAAGAAATTAAAACTGTTATTCACACCAGTGAATTTACATCCAGTAAATTCAGAAAACAATTTGAGATTTTTGTTTTCCTTTCTCTTTTGATGCTGTTTCATTATGTGCTAAATAGCCCAGGCTGGCCCCAAATTCGCCATCCTCTTGTTCTTCTTCCTGAATGTTGGCACTACATGTATGAGAAATACCAGATAAGTGAGGAATCTCATACAGCATTAGCTGTACAAACACCTTACAACCTAACAATAGTAATATTAGGCTTATTTCAAATTAAAATTAAATAAATAAGATGCAGACCCACATAAAACCTGTACAGGAGTGAGTCCTCAGCAATGCCATTTGTAACAACCAAAAACTGCAAACAATCCAGTTGTCCTTTTAATGGACAACTTCAGGGAGCAATAAAATGCCCGGAACAAAGCACGGGCATTTCTATCACAGGGAAACTCAACTCCTAGTTCAGAAAACAGGTAGCCACACTTTACAAAGTTGACAAATCCAGAGGATAACGCGGGAGGAGGGGCGTGTTGGTGGGGGAGTAGCTGGGGACAATCGCACAAAGTCACACACTGTACAATCAATTCCACTTACATAGAATTCCTGGAATGATAAATTGTGTAAATGGTTAAGTGGTTAACAGGAGTTAGGAAATGTGACAGTGAAGGAGACGAAACGAGAAGCCGATGGAAGCACGAAAGTATTTTTACCCCGAGGAAACGTCCAGGATACCTTGGCACAAAGATACCATAATCCTTAAAAGATTTCGTGTTTACAGGCAAGCTGGTAAAAAGGTTCATGGGGACTCTATTATTTGTTACAATGCATGTTGCTGTGCCAATCGCGGCTTGGAATGCCATCTTGACAGGAGATGAGGACTTGCCAGGCTGGATGCTACCCTCCAGAACAGCATTCTCTTTCCACCGCGACGGAAGCGTACTAAAGAAATGCCCGACTAGAGTGAGGATGGCGGTAAAGGGAACAGAAAGAATGGGGAGCATCGAGGAGCTGCGGATGTGGACATTTGTGAAATATTAGTGGCGGAGAAGACCCTGGCCCGGCGCAGAGCCTGGCAGAGGCTGCGCCATCTCACACACACCCAGGATATCCTCCGCTCCGGCAGGGCTCTAGCCCCCCGGCTTCCTGCTGGGATGCTGCACCTCTCCTCCACCAGGTGGAGCCTGGACTCACGCAATACTCCCGAGGGTTCAGAGGTCACGCCGCAGGCTGTGGCAAACCGGATGAAGCAGCTTTTGACCGCAGGCGCTCTCTCTCCTTCTTCATTCCACGGCCGAAGACCGCGCCCGGCTCCCTTCTGTGAGCTTCCGAGTGTTCCCTCCAAGGCTCCTCAGAGGGGAAGCCACCATGCCCCACCTCCGGGCCCATGAAGTCCAGCAGCTCTTGCACAACAAGTTCGTCGTTGTCCTGGGGGACTCCATCCAGCGTGCTGTGTACAAGGACCTGGTGCTCCTGCTCCAGAAGGACTGCCTGCTGTCCTCCAGCCAGCTGAAGAGCAAGGGCGAGCTGAGCTTCGAGCACGACGTACTGCTGGAGGGCGGCAGGTGGGGACGCATGCACAATGGCACCCACTACCGGGAGGTTCGCCAGTTCTGCTCCGGCCGCCACTTGGTGCGCTTCTACTTCCTCACGCGTGCCTACTCCTCCTACGTGGAGGACATCCTGCAGCAGCTGCGCTGGGGCGAGTACGCCCCCGACTTAGTGGTCATGAACTCGTGCCTCTGGGACCTGTCCAGGTATGGGAGCAATTTCCGCCGGAGCTACCGAGAGGACTTGGAAAGGCTTTTCCAACGCCTGGAACAGGTGCTGCCTTCCTCCTGCCTCATGATGTGGAATACCACCATGCCTGTAGCCGAGGTCGTGTCTGGGGGCTTCATCCACCCGGATGCCCCAGCCTGCCCCTCACGCCTACGCGAAGATGTGATGGAGGCCAACTTCTACAGCACAACAGAGGCGATGAGGCACGGTTTTGATGTGCTGGATCTCCACTTCCACTTCCGCCATGCGGGTCAGCACCGACTGAGTGACGGAGTGCACTGGGATGAGCGTGCCCACCGCTACCTGTCCCAGCTGCTGCTGGCGCACGTGGCAGACGCCTGGGGCGTGGTCCTTCCAGCCCACAACCCTGTGGGCAGATGGATCAGGGATGTCCCTGCTGAAAGCCAACCAGACCGGGCCGACCAGAGGCAGCCTCGGGACCACCGCCAGAGTGAGCCGCCGCGTGCGCCCCATGTGTCCAGGCACTCTGCCTCTCCCAGGTACCACCGCCATACCCCTTGGCGATCGTTCTCCCGCCCCCGCCACAGCCCCTGGAGATCTTCCTCCCGCCCCCGCCACAGCCCCTGGAGATCTTCCTCCCGCCCCCGCCACAGCCCCTGGAGATCTTCCTCCCGCCCCCGCCACAGCCCCTGGAGATCTTCCTCCCGCCCTCGAAACATGCCCAGCCGCAGAGAGGACCTTATGGCCGGATCTCCATCTTCCCAGCCGCAACCTTTCAGCAGAGATTCCCCGAGGCGCAGGCATGGATGTTCCAGGGATACCAACTCAGCTGATCGTGAGCATAGACCGGGCCCCATCCGCAGAGTCTATACCGACCAGGATGAAAACAGGGAGTCTTCTCCTTCCCCTTCCAGGCACCACAGTGAGTCCCGTAGATCCCATAGAAGGCACAGTGATCATGATCGACACACCTAAGCACATGCAGAGGCAAGGGCCCTTAAAGCTTCCTGATTCTGTAGCATGGCCTTCAGCAAGCCTATTTGAAGGCAATTTAGTTTTTTTTGGCCATTTCTTGGGGAGCAAGCCCAGATCCAGAATACCTTACCATGCACTTATATCTGTTGGCATTTGTTTGTAAATAATCCACAATGCAAAGCACTCCACTCATTAGAAAGAGAGAGGCAGAGAAATGAATTAAATCTTAAAGCACTAATCTCTGTTGACAGTTTTCCTCAAGCAAAAGTAAACTTGTTGATCCCAAACTTTATTGCCTTCATATTTATCATTGGTTTCTGAGTGTGTTAATAGAACTTAATCTCCGAATATTCACAGTAAGTTGTGTTGGAGATTCTGTAGCTGTATTTGCCAGTTTAAAAATAGCACTGGCCTTAAAAAATGTGAACATTAGAGAAACATTAGAGAAAATGTTTGTTAAAATATTATAATCTCCAATTTTTCAGTTCAGCAAATGCCTAAAAGCATTTCTTTTGTAATTTTACTTTTCAGAAGTATTATACATTCATATGCATGTGGTTTCCCTTACCCACTCTCATTCTCCCATCGAGCTACTTTTTCCAAATGTCTCACACCTACCTACATTAGTGTCTTTTTTGTTTTTTTTCTGCATTGTTTTAGTGGTTATTTTGGTTTGGTTTTGTAATCCACTAAAGTAGGGTTGCTTACAGGAGGTGTTCTAGAACAGTTCTGGGTTCTCAGTAAATTTACATGGAAAATGCAGAGAGGTTAGAGAGGTTAGGCAGACTTCCTGAACCCACATGGGCTGAGCCGCAGCTCCTCCATCACTGTCACCACATAGGACAAGGCCATGTTACAGTTGATGAATTTATGTTGGTTAGTCATTGCCTTATTCCAACTGTTTGCCTACTTTAGCATGTGTTCTTGGCATTGTGCATCCTTTAGGTTTTGGCACATGTTTCATGTATCTGTCAGGATAACCACTATCCGCCCCCAAAAGTTATTTCACTCCATCTTTTCCTCATTCCCTGTTCCTAATCTCTGGGAACCAAGGATCCATAACTCTTTCCATTATTATGTAGATAGAATGTTGCATAGATTCAATTCATTGCATAAGCTTTCTGATTGGCTTATTTCACATAGTAATTTGCAAGGATATTCCCTTCATGTCTTTTCATGACTTGATAGCACATTTATTTTTAGCACTGGATAAAGTAGTATTATCTTGATGTTCTACTGTATGTTTTCCCATTTTACTTACTGAAGAAAATCTTAGTTGTTTCCCAGTTGGGGCAGTTATTAATAAAATCGTTATAAATATCCTTGTGCAAGTGTGTGGGTTTCTTTGTGGATATAAGGTTTCAGCTCGTTTGAGTACATGTTGAGGCTACTATTGCTGAATTGTGGCATGATGGCTATGTTAAGTTTTGTAAGAGACTGCCTGACTGAGAGCATAGCTTAGCTACAGGACACATACCTGAGATGGATGACACTAGAGTTTCAGTCCCTAACACTGGAAAACAAACAACAGAAACCTTGCCAAACTATCTACTAACTTTACCACACAATTTCTCACTCCAGCTAACAATGAATCAGAGCTCCTCTTGCTCTGTGTCCGTTCAAGCATTTCCTGCTGGGAGAGTTTTTCCAAGGGTTGTAAAATACATGTATACATGTGTGTCCCCTTCAACACAACTTTTAGAAAGCATGACTTTCTCCATTTGTATTACCTTCCTCTTTTGCCAAAGATAATTTGACTGTATTTGTAGTGACTATTTCTGGACTCTCCATTCTGTTTCATGAACCTCTTTCTCTGTATTTTTCCTATGTATCATGTTGTCTTGATTTTATTCTAATTCTAAAAGACAACTGCTGTCAAGCTCTATTTTACATAGTTCTTCAATGTTGTGATGGCAACCCTGGGTCTTTCACTTCTCCATATAAAATAGAAAACTGAGTCTTGAGGATCATAGTCATGGCTAAGTCTGTAAAATGTTTGAGATCCTGAGTTTAATTCCAAGACCCATACAAAAGAAAGAAGGAAGGAAGGAAGGGCCAGAAGTAATGGCACACACTTCACACTTGTAACTCTGACACTGGGGAAACAGTGATAGGCAGATCTCTGGAACTTGCCAGCCAGTAAAACTACGTGGTAGTTTTATTTCTAAACTAGTGACAACTGTCTCAAAAAAAAAAAAAAGAAAGAAAGAGTCTGAGTAGCAACATTGGATGTTTCCAATGTTGTTCTCTGGTTTACAGCGGGGGGGGGGGGGGGAGGAAGGGAGAAAAAGAAAGGGTATGGGGAAGAGAAGGGAGAGAGAGAATTTGCCTTAGAGCTTGCTACAATATGCAGTGGACTACATTGAATCTACAGATCAACATAGAATATATTGACAATATTGGATGTTTTTCCCCATGAACATAGACTTTATCAATTTAGTTCTTTGATGTGGGGGTTCCTCATACATGTCTTAAAGATATTTTGTTAAATTTGTGCCTGAGCGTTTCATTTGAGGGTGTGCTAATGTAAATGGTGGCATATTTAGAGACCTAAACTCTAAATTCCTGAGTGCTGGTATACAAAAGCAAGGGAGTCACTGAAATGGCTCAGGAGGTAAGAACTTCTTTTTAAAAAATGTTTACTTATAACTTCAAATTACATCTCCATCATAGTCCCCTCTCTCCACCCCTCCAGGTCCCACCCTTCCATCCTCTTCCCCCTCTCCCACCTCTCCTACTCCTCAGGAGTGGGTTGCCCCTGCATATCAGCCCGCTTCAGTTCAACAGATATATGAGAGCTAAGAATTTCCTCTTGCACTGGGGACCTATATGGCAATGCCATTAGGGCAAAGTGTCCCACTAACAGGTAACAAAGTCTATGTTCCTGTTCCTTTTGGTGTGTTGGTTGTAGGATAGTTATTCTGTACTACACGGCTAAAATACAATTATAAGTGAATAGATGCCATGTGCATCTTTCTGAGTCTGGATTAGCTCAATTAGTCTTATCCATTTGGCTCCAAATTGCATGATTTCCTTGTTTCTGATAGCTGAGTAGTATTCCATTGTATAAATGTATCATAGTATTTTTTTATCCATTCTTCAGTTGGGGGACATCTGGGTTGTTTCCAGTTTCTAGCTATTAAAAATAAAGCTGCTATGAACATAGAAGGCAGGAAATCATCAAACTAAGGGTTGAAATCAACAACTTAGAAACAAAGCAAACAGTACTAAGAATCAATGAAACCAAGAGTTGGTTATTTGAGAAAATCAACAAAATAGGCAAACCCTTAGCCAAACTAACTAAAAGGCAGAGAGAAATACCCAAATCAACAAAATCAGAAATGAAAAGGAAAAAATAACATCATACATCAAGGAAATCCAGAGATTCTTTAGGTCTCACTTCAGAAACCTGTACTCCACAAAATTTGAAAGCCTAAGCAAAATGGACAATTTTCCTGATAGGTTCCACCCACCAATATTAAATCAAGATCAGGTTAACAAATTAAACAGTCCTATAACCACTAAAGACATAGAAACAGTCATTTAAATTCTCCCAGCCAAAAAAAAAAAAAAGCCCAGGGCCAAATGGTTTCAGCACAGAATTCTACCAGACCTTCAAAGAAGAACTAATCCCAGTACTCTTCAAACTCTTCCATAAAATAGAATCAGAAGGAACACTGCCAAACTTGTTCTATGAGGTCACAGTCACCCTGATACCTAAACCACACAAACACCCAACAAAGAACTTCAGACCAATTTCCCCATAGACGAAAAAATACTTAATAAAATACTTGCAAACTAAATCCAAGAATACATCAAAAGTATCATACACCATGATCAAGTAGGCTTCATCTCAGGAATACAGGGGTGGTTCAACATATGAAAATCCATCAATATATTCCACCATATATACAAGCTGAAAGAAAAAAAAAAACACATGATCATCTTGCTAGATGCTGAAAAAGCATTTGACAAAATCCAACACCTCTTCATGCTAAAAGTCCTGGAAAGAGCTGGCATACAAGGACCATACTTAGAAATAATAAAGACAATATACAGCAAGTAGCTAATATCAAATTAAATGGAGAGGAACTTAAAGAATTTCCTTTAAAATCAGGGACAAGGCAAGGATTCCCATTCTCCCCATATCTCTTCAACATAGTACTTGAAGTTCTAGCTAGAGCAATAAGACAACTAAAGGAGATCAAGGGGATACAAATTAGAAAAAGGAAGAAGTCAAATTATCCATATTTGAAGAGGGTTGGGAGATTTTTAATGACTGTTTCTATTTCCTTAGGGGTTATAGGACTGTTTAATTTAATTTAATGATAGTATACATAAGTGACCCCAAAAATTCCACCAGACAGCTACTACAACTGATAAACACCATCAGCAAGGTGACTGGATACAAAATTAATTAAAAAAAATCAGAAGCCCTTCTTTATACAAAAGATAAATAGGCTGAAAAAGTGCTTTTTAGGCAAAGCCTCTGACCTGAGTTTGATCCCTAGAAGCCGCAGGGTGGAAGGAGAGAAACAATTCCAGAAAGTTGGCCTCTGTCTTCTGCACCCTGGCTGGCACATGAGCATACATGCTGGAGATAGATTGAGATATCTCCTTTCCTACCTCCTCACTCCCCTCTCCACATACAAATAAATGAATAGAAAACAAAAGCAAAGGACATTATATCCTCCTGTGTTGCTCTAATCATTTACCAGTTCCAAAATATTTTTTATTGATTCATTTGGATTTTGTACTTGCTATTCTTTTGTTTATGAATTAGGAGAGTTAATTGTTTTTATATCTGTATACCTCGTTTTTCTTTTTTTTAATTGAAGTGGCCAGAACATCCAATATGATGGCAAAGGTGTATAGTGAGAGACTATGGAATGCCTTATTCATCTTAGAAAGATGCTAGCTGTAGGGTTTGGAAACATTTTATTTTATTTTTTAAAGGTTGAGGAAGCTCCACTCTGTTCTGATTTACTCAGAGCCTTTATTCTAAGTGGGTGTTGAATTTTGTAAAATACTTTCTGTGTCTGAAACTATGATCATTTGATTGACTTGTAGCTTGTTGGCATGATGGACTACACTAATTAATTTTAGTATGTTGAATCAGCCTTGTAAAAGTCCAATAAGACCTGATTAATCAGAGTATAAAATTACGTTTAGACATTGTTGGGTTTGATTTTTTTTTTACCTCTATTATTTTGAGAGCTATTGGTCTGTGTAGTTCTTTTCTTGTCACTCTTTTGTGTGTTTTTGAATTAGACTGCCATTGGCCTCATAGAATGAATTAAGAAACTATCTTTCTGCTTGTGTCATCTCTGGGGGACGGTGGAGAAATAATACAAGTTGCTGCTTAAATGTTTAACAGGATTCATCGGTGAACCCATCTGGCCTTTATGGCATCTGCTTTAGAAGTTTTTGTTGTCATTGCTGTGACTGCTGTTGTTTTGGGTTTGGTTTTGGTGTCATTTTGCTGCTGGGGATTGAACATGAGGTTTCTCACACGTTAAGTATATGCTCTGTCACTGAGCTACACATCCAGTGTTTGTGACAGTTTTAAATTTCTGATAAACTTTGTGAGTTTTACAGAGTTTTGCCTTTCAAAGAACTGATAGGTTCCATCTTAGGTATATGTGGGTAGAGTTGCTAAAGGGTAGATGTTTATGATCTATATCTATTATCCATATTCATATCTATATCTAAGATTATAGCAACATCCTTTTATTGATAATCCTCTCATATTTTTTCTTAGGCATCCCATTAGATACTTATCTGATTCAAGGAACTAATTTTTGGTTTGGTTGATATTTTTCTTGCTAAGTTCCTGTTGCCTAGTCCTTTTTATTATTACTCTTTATTGTTTCTTTTCTTTTTTAGGCAGGTTATCTCTGTGTATCTCTGGCTGTTCTGGACTCACTTTGTAGACCAGGTTAGCTTTGAACTCACAGAGATCCGCCTGCTTCTGCCTCCTGAGTGCTGGGATTAAAGGCCGCGCCACCACACCTGGCAATTACACTCAGCAGTGAACTGCCATGTGGGTGCTGGAATTTGAACCAGGGTCCTTTGGAAGAGCAGCCGGTGCTCTTAACCACTGAGCCATCACTCCAGGCCTCTTTATTGTTTCTTTTCTCCACTAGATTTACTTACTTTTTCTTTCTTCATAAGTGAAGGTTTAGAGTTTTAGGTTCAGATCTTTATTCTTTCCCAATCTATGCATTGAGCACTGTACATTTCTCTCAAAAGACTGCTTTTGTTTCATCACACAAATTTTGGTGAGTTGCATTTTCATTTTGACTTAACATTTCTGTCTTGTGTGTGTGTGTGTGTGTGTGTGTGTGTGTGTGTGTGTGTGTGTGTGT
>CAJQZJ010001258.1:221318-259189 GCA_907164525.1 Lophiomys imhausi
TGTGTGTGTGTGTGTGTGTGTGTGTGTGTGTGTGTGTGTGTGTGTGTATGGTGACGTGCCACAGTGCACATTCAGAGGTCAGGAAACAAATTGTGAAAGTCTGCCCTTCTCTTCCACTGTGTGGGGCCCAGGGATAGAACTTAGGTTGTTCGGCTCTCCTGCAAATACCTTTCTCCTGTGAGCCATCTTACCAGTCCCTCCTGTGGTTTCTAGTTGAGCAGCTTGGGATTTTACTTTTTCTCTATTTCATACTTATTTACTCATTTACTTTTTGGTTATTCCTCTAAAGTTTCAGCATACTAATACAAGTCTGTTTTCAGATGACACCATTTTACTTCTGGGTTGGTTCAAAGTTATCCATAAGGTAATCATCAAATAAAATATGGTTGCTATTACTGTTTTAAACAAAATGTTACGTGTTCAGGTTGGAATTAAAAATAAAACCTCCTTGTATCCCTTCTCAATGTCTTTTTTTTTTTCCTTTTTCTACATATAGAGAACCTCTTTAAACATTTTTGGCAAGCAGGTTTTACTAGCAACAAAATCTCTAAATTTTTTGCTGGAAGAATTATTTCTCTTTCATACTGAAAGGTACATTAAGTAGATAAAAAATTCGAGGACATTTTTGATATTTTATCAACAATTGAATTGTTTTATTTCATTCTCTTGTTTACATGATTCGTGATTTCTGAGAAGTCTGGTGTATTTTTTCCCTTTTCTCTGTTGTAAGTTAAAATATTTTCCTTCTTCTGGCCTAAGATAATTCTCTCTTCATCTCTGATTTATTGCAAGTTAAATATAATATGACTGTATATAGAATTGTATACTTTATCCGATTTGTTGTTTTCTGAGATTTATAGATGTTTAGTATAGTATCTGGGTTTAGTGAGGTAAATTGTCAATTTATTTCTAATTTCTTCTCTCTTCCCTCTCTCTTTTTCCTCTCATGTGTTCTCATTAAGGTTATGCTTAGATGCTTTGTTGTGGTTCCTCTGTGATTTTTATATATACATAATTTCCCCAATCTTTTGTCTATTCTAAAGATTTATTGTCATTGCAGGGACCATGACGGTGACAGTTCCTTCCTTGCACCTTTCCAAGTTCTAGGGACTTACCTTAGCTTGGCAGGCGCGCCCACTGATTTCATAGTAGGCGCGCCCACTGATTTCGTAGTTCATCCATATGTGTGAAGACCTGAAGTAGACACTGGGTACCTGCCTCCATAGCTCTCCATCTTCAGTGTTGAGGCTGAGTGTCTTGCTGAGTCAGGAGCTCCTCTTTTCAGCTAGGCTGACTTGCCCCTGGAATTCTGTTTCTACACCCTGACTTCTGGGATCCATATGGGCTGCCATTCCCACCTAGCTTTTACATGTGTTGCAGGGATATGAAATTGGGTCCTCACAGTTGCCAGGCAAGTACCTTACCTACTGAAGCTCCCCCCACAGCCATGTTGTCTATATTTGTTTGTTTTCCAGCTAGAGCCTTTAGCATATTAAACATTATTCTTTAAATTCCTGAACTGGTATTTCCAGCATTCCTACCATATTTGTGTCTGTCTGACGCTTGCTGTGTCTGTCCAAACTGTAGTTTTGTTTGTTTGCTTGCTTTTAGCATACTTTCAAATATTTTGGTGAAAGTGGAACATAACATACTAATTAAAGCAACTACAGTAAACAGACTGCTACTAATAAGTTGCTAAGGTATGGTGGGATAAGTCTAGACTCCTCTGATCCATTCCTTCCAAGTAAGTCTGTGCTACCAAGCCAGCTGTTCTCAACCTGTGGGTCAAGACCCCTTTGTAGGTTGAACAACCTTTTCCCAGGGGTCACATATCAGGTATCCTGCCTATCAGCTATTTACATTATGATTCATACCAGTCGCAAAATTGCTGTCATGAAGTAGCGACAAAAATGATTTTTTGGTTGGGGGTCACCACAACATGAGGAACTATATAAAAGGGTCACAGCATTAGGAAGGCTGAGAGCCACTGTATTAGCTTGTGATCTTCATAAGGCCTTCGCAATTGTGTTTCCAACTTAGGAGGAACTGGATGACTATAGGGACCTGGAGTCAGCATTTCCTATTTATTAGATTAGTTAGACTTTTATGAAAACACAGTAATGAATTAGGCACTGGTTAAAGATGTTTTTGGTACCATTGTTGTTGTTGTTTTTTTGTTTGTTTGTTTTGCTTTGCTTTGCTTTGTTTTGTTTTTGGAGGGGGCAGGTGTTTGAAGATCATGGGAAATTTCAAAATGGCTACTCATTGTTCTTCCTGACAGAAGCCTAAGGGGATATGTTCTCATCTTTGTTTTGACAACCTGATAAGTCCACAGGGAGGTAAAACTTCAAATCACAGGACCTCCCTACAACATTCCCATTTGTATGTCGTGAGCTTCCTGCAATTTGTCAATTAGAATTTAGGTTTCCATCCCTGGCACTGATTGCCACAAAGTCTCCCGTTAACTAAGTAAATAATTCATAAGAATGGATTTGCACCAGATTTCTCTCAGGCCATCTTTATATCCTTTCCCTGGCATAAGCAAAGCAAAGTCTTATGCTAGATGCCCTCTGCCAAGCCACATGAAGGAGAGAGACTATGAAAGGAAAATAGGACAAAGCAAACATCATCACATCCAACCTCAGTATGGGAGCTGGATATTGAAAGCAAGGTTTCCATTGCTTTTCCTCAATAACTAGGGCCTTGGAACTTCAATGATGACAATAAGTATTAGTGAATTGTGGTCAGATATCCCACCATCTCAATATTTATATTTTTAATTTAAATTTTTTATACTTATAATTTTTATATATCAACACCATACCCTGAGACTATCAGCAAGTGGGATACTCTCTGGTAATAATAACTGTGTGATTTTTTTTTTTATTTGAACATCCCTCTGTGCTCAAGTTGACATTGAGTCTACTTGTGTCTAACTTGTCATAATTCTCCTTAGCAGTCTCCTTTGGAAAAAGACTCCATTCTTATGACACCCTTGTTAGACTTTCCCACATTTTCATAGTCCATAAACTCACTAATAGCGGGGGCCAAGTCTCATGTCAAGACATCTTATGTTACAATGCACCCATCAATCCGCCATGTACAGAGAAAAGACTACAGCCATACCACCTCTGTGCTGGGGTTTTTTGCATCATGCTTTATTTCACTGCATCTGTCAAGCCAATCTTTATCGGAGAGTCTAACAGCCTTTGAGTGCATGGTGCTGTATCACTTATGCAGGGGTTATATTGATCTTTCTGGTGTGTGCTTTAAAGAGGCTGGCATCAAAAGCCAGCGAGGCAGCCGGTTTGAGCCGTAGTGGGCCATTTACAAACTTCAGGCTGAGATGCCGCAGGATGCCAGGGAAAATGTTTTTGTTTTTCCAGAGGGAACCATAGTTCATGAAATGTGGTTAACGTACCATTTTTGTATACCCTTAAAATCATTTGATAACCACACTGAGTGCCTCTAAACATTAAATATATTTTATAAGTAGTTGGTTAACTAGCTGTTGTGTGCTTTAAATAGTAAATAAAATGGAAAGGCACTAAATAGTGACTATATTTCATAGAGCGAGATGCTTTTCTAGCCACTCAATAATTCTCAACGTTAAGAAAAATTGATTTTCCAACTGCTGAGTGCCTCTAAAAATTAGCATCTTATCTTCCTACAGGGGATGCTTTTCAGCTAGTGTCCTTTCTGTCAGCTTTTGACTTAATGGTCTCTAAGTTTCCCTCCTTGCTGAAAAATTCTGTACGTTCTGTTGGAGCATGATTTCACTTGGACATACCTTAACTAAGTGAGCAAAATATACAATAACGTAGTTGCGTGTTCTGTTTCTGTAGCAGAATTATAAACAAGTAGCTTACACATTGGCTGTTTCTTAATTCCTGCCTGTTTCCTTCTTCTCTCAAGACAGGACTTCATAGAGGAGCCTAAAGCAGTGCTCAAGTGTCCAAGTTACTAATTCTCAAGAACTTTACACAGCATTTGTGAACAATAGATGCTATTTGCACTTGTGAAACCTGGCAGAGGAAAGGAATTCCCCAAGGTGATAAGAACCATATTATTTTTTTCATGTAAAATGAAATCATCTTCCTGGTTCTGTATCAGCTCTCTTTGGCCTTAAAGAACAGCATAATTGCTGGGCCAGCAAGGTGGCTCAGAGGAACGAGGCACTTGCCACCAAGCTTGACAAACTGAGTTCCATCCCCTGGACCTACATGGTGGAAAAAGTGAAAGTTGCCCTCTGACCTCCACATATGCACTGTAGTATGTTTGTGGTATATGCTCACCTCTGCACACTATATTGATTGGTTAATTAGTTAATTAATTTTTTAAAATCACATTGTAATGCTGAGACTTCTCATACAAATAGCTCACCATATTATAGAAATTGAAGACCAAACCAGACACTTCACAGTTATGTAGAGCAGCAATAAAAGAAGGCTCAATTATTTCTTTGGTTTTTGTTTTTCAAGACAAGGTTTCTCTGTGTATTCCTGGCTGTCCGGGACTCACTTTGTAGACCAGGCTGACCTCGAACTCACAGAGATCCACCTCCCTCTGCCTCCTGAGTGCTGGGATTAAAGGTATGTGCCACCATGCCCGGCCTAAGGCTCAGTTCTTACTTCTGCCTAAATTACTAACCAGCTGACTGACCCTTGGTATAGATAAGTCAAAGGACTTCCCTAAATATATATATATATATATATATATATAATTAAAATTATATATAAAATTATATATATATATATGCACACACACACACTTCCTTGTCAATGGAATGATACTGTAACATTGATGGCTTTAGATAGATCTGGTGGCTGGATAATTACCAAACATTCCTTTGGAATCTGACAATTTTCAAATTCCTTCTAGCGCATTTTCCCATTCTGAAGATAAGTGTGACACAATTATTCCTACCTGTCCCACAGCAGTGAGTGGCCAGTGTATGGAAAACTGAAGAACACATAAGCGTCACACTTTTTGGATATAAGTGCTTATATTTAGAAGTAATGCAATCCATGTTCAAAATTCTCCTCAGACACACCCTTAAGACTCGCACTGATATCAATGAGGGACACATGGGATCAAATGAGGACAGGTTGTTAACCTAGGGCCAAATCCAGAGATGAGCTGGCATTTGTTCATCCATGTTAGACTGTTATATTCTCCTGGTTCCATATGGCTTTTGGAAGATGAGGCAAAAAAGAAAACATCCCAGAAATGCTGCACTCCCTGGATGGGAATACTGTCTGAGTGATCACTGTATTCCTAGAAACCAGTCAGTAATTGTTGTTTAATGAATGCTATGTGGAACTAAACTACATTTTAAACAGACTGACCATGATGGACAAAAAAATGTCTAAAATGGAAAGTTCCAAGGGTCTTGAGACAGTACTCAAGGTGAGTCCTCTCTTTGAAAGTTATGAGAAAAATGAAAATTGGGGCTGGAAAGATGGCTCAGCAGTTAAGAGCACTGGCTACGGGGATCCAAGATGGCGGCGGCCGGCGCTGACGTATTTTGATTTCGGGGTCAACAGTCACAAGGCGGCAAGTGTTGCAGGACACTGTACAAAGGGCACGACCCCTTCTAAATCTCACCCAGCTACACAGGGACCACGGAAGATGCCTGGGCAGGACGCCCCTTCCAACTCTCGGACACTCTAGGAAGCCTCTGGACCCGGGAATCGGGATAACCCATCCCCCCAAAAGGACAAATACCCGGTAAATTCCAACCTAATACCCAGCCGGCAGATTCAGAAACCACGCAGAGATAATCCCCACCCTGCTGGGCACTCCCAAGTCTCACACAGATGATCCAATTATCTGGGAAAGGTTGCGACACTTGGAGGTGAGGTAGCTCCACTGCAAAGCGCCTTCAGATCCCAGTCTGTGACGTCACAGGCCAGCTTCCAAGCCTTGGGAGCGACAAGGCTATTGGAGCTGAACTGCAGATTTACCCCCTACAGGAACCAACCCCGGGCAAACTGTGAGATATTTGAAACTGTCCTGTATCGAACTTTTGTACTAGTAAGGGCCCTTCCAGCAGGGAATCAGAGCTTACTTGTGCACAGCTCCGCCACCTGAATTGATTAGGTCCCCACCTGGGAGGCGTGACTGAATGACTCTCCTTATAGGGGTGGAGTAAGGCAACTCCTACACCACAGTGCCCCCTTTGGACCCAAGTCCAGAAGACAGCAAAAAAAAAAAAAAAAAAAAAATCCTCATGGCCAGAGGCCAGAGACAAAAAAAAAAAAAAAAAAAAAAAAAAAAAAAAACAGAGCAAAATGTCTCCAACAAAAGAAAGCAACGCTATTCCGTCCAGCCCGAACCACCTCACCACAACGGAAACACATGAAAACGATGACAATTCTACATTACAGAAAGTGATAAAGTCCCTTCAAGAAGAACTTAAAACTATAAAGGAATTCAAAGAAGCCACAATTCTACAAGTCAAAACAACGAATAACATCATTAAAGAGCTCCAAGCCAAGGTGACCCAGCTTGGACAGGAAAAGGATAAAGCAATGAAAGATCTCCAGACAAAAACAAGCAAACTGGAGAAGGAAATGTACAAAACAAACACTACCATTCAAGACATGAAAATAGAAATGGAAACAATAAAGAAAACACAGTCAGAGTTAAAAGAGGAAATGGAGAATCAAGAGAAGAGAACAGGAACTACGGATGTGAGTATGAAAAATAGGATGCAAGAGATGGAAGACAGGATCTCAGGCATGGAAGATTCGATGGAAGAAATCAGTACAACATCCAAAGAAAATGAGAAGGCTAAAAAAAATCTCTCACCCACAGCATCCAAGAAATCAAGGACTCAATGAAAAGATGGAACCTAAGAATTATAGGCATAGAGGAAAGAGAAGACTCCCAACTCCATGCTCCAGGAAATATCTTCAACAAAATCATAGAAGAAAACTTCCCAAACCTAAAGAAATAGATGCCAGTAAAAATCCAAGAGGCTTACAGAACACCAAACAGATTAGATCAGAAAAGAAACTCCTCTCGCCACATAATAATAGAAACTCCAAATGTAGAGAAGAAAGGATATTAAAAGCTGTAAGAGAAAAAGGCCAAGTCACATACAATGGCAGACCCATCAGAAACACACCTGACTTCTCCTCAGAAACTTTAAAAGCTAGAAGGGCGTGGACGGATGTCCTATAAGCACTGAGAGAACAGAGGTGCCCAGCCAGACTACTATACCCAGCAAAACTCTCTATCAACATAGAAGGAGAAAACAAGATATTCCATGACAAAATCAAATTCAAACAATATCTCCTCACAAACCCAGCCCTACAGAAGATCCTAGAAGGAAAATTCCAACACAGAGAAGATAACTACACCCAAGAAAACAGAGGAAATAGAAACCTCCACAGCAACTAAACAAAAGAGAAACACAAGACAGCCAGCTATACCAAAATAATGGGAAATAACAATCCCTGGTCACTAATATCCATCAACATCAATGGACTCAACTCGCCAATAAAAAGACACAGACTTACAGACTGGATCCGTAAACAAGACCCATCTTTTTGCTGTATACAAGAAATACATCTCACTATTGAAGATAAACACTACCTCAGAGTAAAGGGCTGGGAAAAGGTCTTCCAAGCAAATGGACCCAGGAAACAAGCTGGAGTAGCTACCCTAATATCAAACAAAATAGACTTCCAATTGAAGTTAATAAAAAAAAGACAGCGAAGGGCATTACATACTCATTAAAGGAAATATACACCAAGAGGTCATCTCAATATTGAACATCTATGCCCCAAATACAAAGGCACCTACATTTATAAAAGAAACGCTTCTAAAACTTAAATCGCACATCGATCCAAACACTTTAATAGTGGGAGACATCAACACCCCACTCACAATTATGGACAGATCATCAAGACAGAAGCCAAACAGAGAAATAATGAGTCTAACAGAGATCATGAACCAAATGGACCTAACAGATATCTACAGAACGTTTCACCCAAACACAAAAGAATACACCTTCTTCTCAGCACCTCACGGAACCTTCTCCAAAATCGACCATATAGTTGGACACAAAGAGAGCCTCAACAGATACAAGAAAATTGAAATAACCCCTTGTATCTTATCACACCACCATGGAATAAAGCTGGACTTCAAAAGCAAAAGAATTAACAGAAAGTCTACACTCACATGGAAATTGAACAACTCTTTACTAGAGGACCACTGGGTCAGGGAATAAATAAAAAAGGAAATCAAAGACTTCTTAAAATCCAACGAAAATGAAGACACAACATACCCAAACCTATGGGACACAATGAGAGCTGTGCTACGAGGAAAGTTCATAGCATTAAGTGCCTTCAAAAAGAAAATTGTGACAGCTCATTTTAGTGAATTAACAGCTAAACTGGGTGAATTGAAAAAAAAAGAAGCAAACACTCCCAAGAGGAGCAGAAGGCAGGAGATCATCAAACTTAGGGCTGAAATCAACAACTTAGAAACAAAAAGAACTATACAAAGAATCAATGAAACCAAGAGTTGGTTCTTCGAGAAAATCAACAAAATAGACAGACCCTTAGCCAAATTAACTAAAAGACAGAGGGAGAAAACACAAATCAACAAAATCAGAAATGAAAAGGGTGAAATAACAACAGACATTGAGGAAATCCAGAGAATATTTGGATCCTACTTTAAAAATCTATACTCCACCAAATTTGAAAAGTTAAGTGAAATGGACAATTTTCTTGATAGATTCCACCTACCGAAGCTAAATCAAGATCAGATAAACAGATTAAACAGCCCTATAACCCCTAAGGAAATAGAAACAGTCATTAAAAATCTCCCAACCAAAAAAAGCCCAGGGCCAGATGGCTTTAGCACGGAATTTTACCGGACCTTCAAAGAGGAGCTAACACCAATACTTTTCAAATTCTTTCACCAAATAGAATCTGAAAGAACATTGCAAACTCATTTTACGAGGCCGCAATCACCCTGATTCCTAAACCACACAAAGACCCAACAAAGAAAGAGAACTTCAGACCAATCTCCCTCATGAACATAGATGCAAAAATACTTAATAAAATACTAGCAAACCGACTTCAAGAACACATCAAAAGTATCATACACCATGACCAAGTAGGCTTCATCCCAGGGATGCAGGGATGGTTCAACATACGAAAGTCTATCAACGGTATTCACCATATAAACAAGATGAAAGAAAAAACTACATGATAATCTCGCTAGATGCAGAAAAAGCATTTGACAAAATTCAACACTCCTTCATGCTAAAAGTTCTGGAGAGAACGGGCATACAAGGGCCGTACCTAGAAATAATAAAGGCAATATACAGCAGGCCAGTGGCCAACATCAAAATAAATGGTGAGAAACTCTAAGCATTTCCTCTAAAATCAGGGACAAGACAAGGATGTCCACTTTCACCATATCTCTGCAATATAATACTTGAAGTTCTTGCTAGAGCAATAAGACAACTAAAGGACATCAAGGGGATGAATATTGGAAACGAAGAAGTCAAATTATCCCTATTTGCAGATGATATGATAGTATGCATAAGTGACCCCAACAATTCCACCAGAGAACTCTTACAGCTGATAAACACCTTCAGCAAGGTGGCTGGATACTAAAATTAATTCAAGAAAATCAGAAGCCTTTCTTTATACAACAAACAAATGGGCTGAGAAAGAAATAAGGGAAACAACCCCCTTCACAATAGCCACAAACAACATAAAATACCTGGGGTAACTCTATCCAAGCAAGTAAAGGACCTGTACAACAAGAACTTCAAGCCCCTGAAGAAAGAAATGGAAGAGGCCTTTAGAAGATGGAAAGACCTCCCATGCTCATGGATAGGTAGGATCAACATAATAAAAATGGCCATCCTACCAAAAGCAATATATAGATTCAATGCAATTCCTATCAAAATACCAATACAATTTTTTATAGACTTGGAAAGAGCTAGTCTCAATTTCATATGGAACAACAAAAAGCCTAGAATAGCTAAATCAATCCTGTACAATAAAAAAACATCTGGAGGTATTACCATCCCAGATTTCAAGCTGTACTACAGAGCAATAATTGTAAAAACAGCATGGTATTGGTATAGAAACAGACCAGTAGATCAATGGAATCGAATTGAAGATCCAGAAATAGACCCACACACTTATGGCCACCTAATTTTTGACAAAGAAGCCAAAACGGCACAATGGAAGAAGGACAGCATCTTCAACAAATGGTGCTGGTCCAACTGGATGTCCATTTGTAAAATAATGAAGCTAGACCCATACTTATCACCTTGTACAAAATTTAAGTCCAAGTGGATCAAAGACCTTAACATAAGGCCGGTCACACTAAATCTACTAGAAGATAAAGTGGGAGAAACCCTTGAACTGATTGGCACAGGCGACAACTTCCTGAACAGAACACCAACAGCTCAGGACTTGAGATCAACAATCAATAAATGGGACCTCATGAAACTGAAAAGCTTCTGTAAGGCAAAGGACACTGTCATTCGAACAAAATGGCAGCCTACAGACTGGGAGAAAATCTTCACCAACCCCACATCTGACAGAGGGCTGATATCCAAAATCTACAAAGAACTCAAGAAATTAAATGCCAAGAAACCAAATAATCTAATCAAAAAATGGGGGACAGAGCTAAATAGAGAATTCACAAAGGACGAATCCCTAATGGCTGAGAGACACTTGAAGAAATGCTCAACATCCTTAATCATCAGAGAAATGCAACTCAAGACGACTCTGAGATTCCATCTCACACCTGTCAGAATGGCTAGGATCAAAAACTCAAATGATAGCACATGCTGGCAATGGTGTGGAGAAAGGAGTACCCTACTCCATTGCTGGTGGGAGTGCAGGCTTGTGCAACCACTATGGGGGTCAGTCTGGCGATATCTTAGAAAACTTGGAATAGCTCTGCCTCATGACCCAGCCATACCACTTCTGGGTATACACCCAAATGCCTCTTCATGGAATCATAAGGAAGTTTCCTCATCTATGTTTATAGCAGCCTTGTTTGTAATAGCTAGAAACTGGAAACAACCCAGATGTCCCTCAACCGAAGAATGGGTTAAAAAAACTGTGGTACATCTACACAATGGAATGTTATTCAGCTACCAGAAACAATGAAATTATGCAATTTGCAGCCAAATGGATGGAACTAGAAAAGCTCATCCTGAGTGAACTAACCCGGACTCAGAAGGACACATATGGCATCTATTCACTTATAGTAGGATTTTAGCTATATAGTAGAAGGTATCAATACTACAACTAACACACCAAAGGGAACTTGGACATAGACCCCTTATTTTTAATTTTTATTTTTTATTTATTTTTTGTATATTAGTTATATTTTTTCTATTTTTCAGTCTTTTTTATCTATTGTATGCTTATTGATTTGTTTGTTTAGTAGTTCTCTTTCCAAGGCAATGAGACACTTTTCACTGATGGTACTGCTTCATAGATCCCCAATGAATGAAGAGGCTCTTGGCCCTCATATGCCCTCTCAACTGAGATGAGGGACTGTTATATAAGGACACCCCACCCCAGAGAAATGGGATGGAAAGGTTAGGAGGTAAAGAAAAAAAAATGAAATGTGATGTTTCGGCCTTTTACTACTAACTGTCATGAACTGTTTAGGATAATTAACAAATGCAAACTAATGGTTATGCAAGCCAGTCATTCTGTTAGGTACTATGACAGCCTATTATAGTTACTTGCTAAGCTAATCAGAAATAAACCTGCTAAGAGACGAGCAACATCTGCTTACCCTAATATAAGAGATAGATAGGGCCTCTTCAAAAACCTCAAGAGATCTGCAGAATATGGCATTCAAAGATGTTTTTGTAACTTTAGATTTTTTTTGTTTCAAGACATATCAACTCCTGACAGCACCCTCTATTCTCCTCCAAGTAGAAGATGAGCATCGAAGAATGTCCAGTGGGAGATGATTGAATTAGTCGCAAGCTTATCTCTTGGTAGGAAAAGCCCCTTGCTCCAACTGTAGACAGAATGCTGTCCAAAAAGGACAAAACCTGGAAGCAGGTAAGTCGACGCCTAGCTCTGCCAAGACACGGTAGGTAAGTCCTTCATAACCCCTGCTCTACAATCAATGTCTGTCAGAGAAGCGGGGCCAAACGACTGAAGAGCGATGCTGTAATGTATGGAGAGAAAATGGGAACTGTCCAGGCAGCCACTGCTATGTCATTTCTTAGTTTGGGAAGCTGCAGACCCTGTACTTCCTATAAAATCAGATATATTTATCCCTCTCAGGTCTCTGAGTTGATTGAAGAACAGATAGATAAAGTCTCATAATTAAATTTTGAGTTGTTTAGGAGTCAAGAGAGTGTTATACATCTAAGAAGATACTTTTAAAATTGTGTTGCAATTAGTATGAATGTTGAGTCAGATGTAGAACTTTAAACTCATGGAGATGTTTAGATAGTAGAATGTTAAAGTCAGGTACCAAATACATATGGACTGGTCATTGGGAATGTACGTTAAGCCATATAACCCTCATAACTGTGGCCTAATTACCTCTGTTGTACTGTATTGTATTTATTATTATAAGAGAAAGAGCCATTTGTTGGACTGAAAGGAGAAAGTGTAGGGGGAAATAAGATATACCTTAAACTTAAAAGAAAAAAAAAACGGAAGAGGATGGGGGGTTGAGGGTGGGAGGGTGGGACTGGAGGGGGAATAGGGAGGGGACTGCGATTGAGATGTAACTTGAAGAAATAAAAAATAAAGGAAAAAAATAAACAAACAAAAAAAAAGAGCACTGGCTGCTCTTCCAAAGGACCCTGGTTCAAATTCCAAGACATGGTAATTTAGAATGCAGATGAATCTATAGAAATTATCACTGTACTTAAAATCGAAAGTACTATTATGCCCATAAAAATATTCTCCAGTTAGTTTAAAGTTCATGATATGAGAAGGCATTATATATAGAACAATATGAAACACAGTAAACTAGTGAGCACATCAGAAGTCCAAAAATTATGTGACTTGGAAAAGAAACAGTTGCAATAGCCACAATTGGAGAAAGATTTGATCTGTCTTAAGGTATGAGCTCAGTAAATATAATCCTGGAGATTAAGGTATGTGCATATTTCTTTCTTCTCAATGCTTTCGAGAAAGGAAGAGGCCAGGAGCTCTATACACAAAGTGCATTTTCCCCCATGGCCATTGGCAAAATTGTTTACTGGAAGTTTATCTAGTATATCTTGTCAGAAACTATGATTCTGTTACCACCCAATCTGTGGCTTTCCTGAAGCCTGTACCCCTTCCTGGGGAGCAGCAATGGCTAAAAGAGGACATCAACTCTTCCTTTAAACTTTGGAATGCAAATTTTTGCTAATAATGTTAGGGGCTGGAGAGATGGCTCAGTGATTAGGAGTACTGACTGCTCTTCGTTTGGTTTCTTGCACCCAACGGTGTAACACCTGTTCCAGTGGGGAGCACCCAACGGTGTAACACCTGTTCCAGTGGGGATCTGACACTGTCTTCTATCCTCCATGGGCACTGCACACATGTGGTGCACAAACATGCATGCAGACAAACACCCTTATACACAAAATAAAAAGAAGTAAATATTTTTTAAAAAGTATTAATGAAAAATAAATAAAATGGACATGGATTAGGAGAAATCCAGCAGTTACGTGAGTCACCTAGGCAACCGTGACGTAGGTGCCAACCTCATAGTACTCATCAAGAAGGGCTGTAAAAGGGCGAGAAGGCCACTGTCTGAAAAGTAGTAGTGGAGTGTATCTCCCTCTAAAATCCTTACTGCAAGAAAAAGAATGTTCAATTTTTAAAACTCAAATGTCCCTTCAGGAGTAATTGTGTTTGAAGTTAAGTGTGGCAACAGAGCACCTCGTATTTGCAGTTCACAGAGAAAACCACCAGGTCTATATATTATCAGATTTAAAACACTGGGCATTAGAATATGGCAGGTGTTGGGAAACACACTTACAAAAAAAATGAAGATGGGAGCTAACCTAGAGCACTTAATAAAGAGGCAGTGTAAAATACCGCTAACACGCAAGCAAAACAGAGATGGTTGCTTGCCTATTTCAGTCTGTGAATGATAGAGGATCAACTGAAGTCCAAGGGGAAAGGACCAACTGTACAATATGAGAGAAACTCTTAACTCAGAAAACTTTAACCACCAAGGCTGCAACATCACAAGTATATACATATAAATACATATATACATATATTTACTGCGGACTCCTACATAAGATCTGGTCATCAGAAAGAAGAAAACATGATTTGAAGCTTGAAAATTTTAACTCCACCCTTCCTGTCTTTAGGCAAGAACAAGCGGATGGGGTTTGAGTTAGTAATTAACCATATTTACATGGTGAAGTCTCAGGGAAAACTCAGCTGAGGATTTCAGAAAGTTCTGGGCTGCAGAACATACCAACCTGTTGTGAAGGGCACACATGTAATCCTATGGTAATCAAAACTCCTAAATTTAGAAATCATAGAGTCTAGAGACAAAGCCAAACTTCTGACATTGTAACACTATGTCAAATGCTTGAGAACCAAAAAAATCAAGTCACACACACACACACACACACACACACACAAATCAGAAAAAAAGTTTATAATGTTTTAAGTAAGTTTTTGATTTAGTATTGGGTCACACTCAGAGCTATCCTGGGCTGTACAAGAGCTAAGACTTATAAACACTAGACTGTGGTCTGCCTCTCCAGTCCTTTGGATATTTAAGGATGTATTTAACATAACCTTTGCACTAAGTCAGCAGCAGAAGGTAGGAAACTCTTTTCTGGGGTTTTGTGAGACACTCCAGAAAATTATGGAATGTGAGGCAAGGATTTCAGGAATATACTGGCCAGTATACGGCTGGCCAGATGTTGTAAGTAACCTTCAGATTCACCAGCTTGTCTTTAGCATCTCAACTGGGAACCACCTGGTGGGATTTAGATTTTTAAATCGTCGGGTGTGGAGCATCTCTCAGAAACCTCAGAACTAGATTGGATTATAAGATACCCTATTGGCACCTACAGAGAATGGGAGACTTGATGTGGAAAATATTGACACAGTTAGTCATAGAAGTGTTGGGTGTGATTATAAAGACACCCCTTATACACACACACACACACACACACACACACACACATACACACAAAGTCGGATGTGATGGTGTACACCTTTAATCCAGCACTTGGGAGGCAGGAAGATCTCTATAAGTTTAAGGTCAGTCTGGTCTACAAAGCAAGATTCAAGGCAGCCAGGGTTGTTACATAGAGAAACCTTGTAAAAAACAACAAACAAAACAAATCAAAAAGAAAGAGAAATAGAAAAGCTCTGTTTCTTATTCCAAGGTAAGTTACTCAAATCAAAGAAACAACAAAATAAATAAAACCCCCCCCAAATCTGACCAATTAATGAAGCAAACCACAATAACCCACATAAGATATTATTAGAAGGTATATATTTTTTCCCTGTGGGTAGAAAGCAGTTCTTTTGTGGGGAAATGTGACAATCCTGTTTTTGAGATGCCCAGATTCAGGTAAATGGGGAATGTCTTGTGAAGACTGATAATGATAAATTTAAAATGTGGGTCTGGAACTCTAGACACCTACAATGGTGGTATAGATGCGGGGGGTGGAGGAGGCCAAGCCATAGAAAGGGGAACTGATACTTACAATAGTGCAGTGGAGGAAGGTGGCTTAAAGATGAGAGGGAAAGGAATAGCATAATAGAACAGAAACAGAGCCAACATCATATGACAAAGTTCCATAGCTGTACCTTGAGGTATAGGACACAAAACGAATAAAATTTGCACAACATGGGATGACAGCATTCAAACCAGGAGCACAGAGATGCTGAGGTGATTATTTGAGGAAGAAGAGGATAAATGCCAAAACTCAATAGAGAAGACCAAAAGGGAAAGACTCAGATGTCCAGTCACAAACATCTCAGAGGCCACGCCACATGGGTAGCTACCAAATCAACCATCTTAAAACTAACCTCACGCACCATTTTCCATGATCCGAAGCAAGCAGTGCGTCCTTGATATTCATAGAACTCCGTCACTCTCAAGCCAGACTGTTCACACAAATGGCTTTTGCCTAGACATTATCTTCCACGCTACTAACCCCACCATCTGATTGGTTACCGTGGCCACCCTCGTTGATGTGCTTGCAGTCTGCACCATGGCCATTTAACTTACGCTAACATTCTTATTCTTTTTCTTGTGGCCAATAATCAAAAGCTACGCCCTTCAATGTACTATTTTTCTCAGGAACCTTTTCCCCCTTGCAGTGTGGTCCTTGAGGACCATTTCTGCTATCACTTACATCCTGCTTAATATTGTAAGAGAAGGATGCTGCAGGTCTAAGCTCTGCTCCACTTTACCTGTAACTCACCTATGCTAAATAAACACGTTTGTCCACTGTTTGGCTCCTGCGTTTAGACTCTAAGACTTTTGCATACTTGGTAAGTAAAAGCCAGAGCAAGATAGAACCTTTTTTAAAGGAAATTCTGTTCATTGTTTTTAGTCAACCTTTTAAATCTCTTTCTCTGCCCCATTCTCCTCCTCCAGTTTCCCTGTCTAAACTTTTTTAAAGGCAGTCATTCATTTGGCCTCCTACTGTCAAAGGTGTAACTTTGTCCAGTTCCACAGCAGTCTTTAAAACTTTTTCCAGCAGAACTCACTTTTCCCTGCTAATTCTGCTATGATGCCTTGTCAGACATTCTCAAATTTGCTATCCTATCTGTGCTGCTTATTACTTTTCTAACACTTTCTTTTGTTTTGTTGTTGTTGTTGTTGTTGTTTTTTATGTGTATGTGTGTCTTAGTTAGGATTTCTATTGCTATGATGAGTCACCATGACCAAAAAGCAAGTTGAGGAGGAAAGGGAAGGGTACAAATTGCTGTTCATCATCAAAGAAAGTCAGGACAGGAACTCAACAGGGCAGAATCCTGGAGGCAGGAGCTGATGCAGAGGCCATGGAGGGTTACTTCTTATTGATTTGCTCTCTGTGGCTTGTTCAGCCTGCTTTCTTATAGAACCCAGCACAACCAGCCCAGGGAGGGCACCACCTACAATGGGCAGGGTCCTCCTCCATCAATTAATTAATTAAGAAAGAGTCCTACAGTCTGCTCTATGTTCTATCATCTTCAACATCTACTATGTGGCAGAAAACTCACATTCACTTACTCCTTGAGTATTATACAGAATGATTCTCATTCTGCGCTTTCTTCTAACAATGCCTTTGCACTGATTGGATGATTTATGCTTCTCTTACTTGACTCTGACATCGTACAAGGCAGGGATTTTTTTTTTATATCTAACCATGATTGGAAAAATATCCAGCATATATTAACTCCTAAATACATGTGTGTTACACCAAAAGATCAATTAATGATGAGATAACATATATATGTATATGTTATACATATATATATATATATATATATATGAGGAATACTACATTCTAGAAGGGGTCAACGTGAGTAAAGACACACATGTATCAGGCTCAAGTTGGGGGGCAATAATTTCTAATTTCTGAGGCTATGAGGAAAGAGATGAGGACAGTAAAGATACATGGATACATATCTATGTGGTGAAGTTAATGAGAAAGATAAGAAAATGCCCTTTGTTTTTTTTTTTAATTGTATAGATTTTTCTCACCAAGTTAGAAAGTTTGACAAGAAAAAGATTAAAAATTTCCAGAGCATCTCATTAATATTCACAAGCATGTCTTGTTCCCATTATAAAATTGAGAAGGAAAAAAATAGAAGTCTAAATACATATGACTCAAAAATCCATAGACACATACACAGATGATAACAGATATGTATAAGCCATTTGGCCATCTTACAATGGTTCCAAGAGAGGACTGCTGGGCAGGACAATAAAAACCAAAACAAAGGGTGGAGTAACAATACAGAAGAATTTTCCCAATAAAAATCTAGATTGCTAAAAGAATTCTCATTCATATAAGACTGTTCATGAACAGTCTAATATATAAATTCTAAGAACATAAGACTCCAAAAACCTTGTGTTAGAAATATATATATATATATGAACTGTAATTGGTCCTTTTACTACCTTCCTCATAGGTACAGGCTTCATCACTGGCTCTTTGCTACTATATCTAGAAAAGCATTTTAGTATTTGCATTTCTTATAATTGAGTGTTATTTGGTGAGCACATCATATCCAGTTAAGCTACCCTAAGATAATGAGTTAGTTTTTCTTAAGGCCTTTGAGCCATGGCCTAGTGCAAGGCTGAAAGATAGATAAAATATTTTTGGCACTGAATTTCTGCTGGATCCAGAATTTCATGTCACCTATCTCCCTCAATATTTCAACACTGTGTTCTGGAGTCTAAGAGCTCTCAGTCCAAATTGTAGGTGACTTTATAACCATGAAATCAAGTCATTCCTTTCATACCAACTTAACAATGCTATTTGAAGAATCTAATTAAATAATAGGCATAAATACTTATCACAATACATATTCAAAGGAAATATCCAGTAATCATTGATGAAGCAGTGGTCTTTGTAATTCTATCAGACTGTTTTAAACTTTGATGCAGTTTGGGAAAATTGCATTGCTGAAGATGGAGTCCCTGCTAAATAGTTGGATGTTGTTTATCACAAATGCTTACACCCTGCTTCTGGCCCTTCCAAGCTTTCCTAATATTTCCCAAAGTGGTGTGCTGGGTGAGTAATCACTTATGAGGACACCAAAATCTTATTTCTGGGCTAATCCCATCATGTCCTACATTCCTTTTTACTTCAGTCAACCCTGAAAACCACAAGTTGTCTCTCATCATCTGAATTCACATCTCTGTAGCGCTTTGAACAGTCTCTAATCTAGAGCAATCTTCCACTCCTCCCAAATCCTGCCAACATAGCCTCTGGAATTCCTGATAACTCATTGACTTGATCTTTCTTCTTCCTTATAAGTGTTTCCTTTACTTTCCTGCCTGGGCTAAAGCCTGGTTGTACTTACTGCTTCCTTTTAAACTTCAGAAAGGTAGCATTTTTTTTCTCTTGCACCTTAAAAATCTAAAAATATTGTGATGTTTCTTGTTGGCATTTTCATGCAACTAGACTCCCTTTCCTTAAAGAAGAACCCTAATTCCTTTAAAAGTCATGCCAGTTGACAACCTCCAGTCAGAATATCCACTACCCTCATTCTAGTCATGTGTAGAACCTGAGGTCATTGGCCCTCATTAAGTGACAATTTAGAAGTTGCTCCCTGACACCACCACTATTTTACAATTGTTCTAAGACTGGTGATTCTGTATCCATGTGGACTCCCTTGAAAATATGCTCTCAGTGTCTTTGTTCTTAGTTTCTTGACCGCCACGTGTCCAATGATTTTATTTTCACCTCCCTCTTCCACTTGCTACCAAGTCAAATAGAAGATCCTCTTGTTGCCTTGGTGGTAGATATCAATAATCTCATTTCGAAGTTCCATGGTCATGACCACCTCTCTTTGTTAATATGTTTAATAACACTTGCAAAAACAAACAAACAAAAAAGAATTTCTTCCTTTGCCCTGGAGATCATCCCATCAACATTCACTTGTCTTATATCATCACAGCTTCACCTTCCTCCTTATCCAATATAACAGATATGAAATATCATCTTTTTCATTATTTCACACATTCCTCTGACAATATTACTGCATGTCTTTCATTGTCCTATCCACTGTTTAGCCTGACACCAGGTTCTTCCCATTCTGTGCCTGACTCAGAGAAGCCGGGTGTGACTTGCAGGACATGCTGCAGAGGTGATCCGTTTTACTTGAAATGCATGAATTATCACATTGGTACAGTAGGCACATGATGTACTCATCAAATCCCAACACATATTTCTTTTCAACTTACCTCTCCCTTACTTAAAACAAACACCGTCTCAATATTACTTTCTCCTCTGAATCTCAACATCTTTCATACGTGTCTCTGTATTTTCTGCCCAATCTTCTTACCTCAGATTTCACTGTTAATATATCTGCAATAAAGCAATGTCCACACTGCCTTACTAGGGTTTCTCTACCAAGTACTTTGTGTTCCCTTTTTGTGATGGATTTTTTTCCTTATCTAATTCCAACTATACTTACTTCCCCAAGTGTATGCTCTACACCCCATTCCATCTACCTTACTCAACAGTTTTGCCTGCGCAGTTTTTGAGTCATCACTGATCTCTTATTTAGAAGAAACATGTCATAAATTCCCACTCTAAAACAAGCAAATCAAAGCACCTTGCTTGATTTCAGATCCCCATCTCACTATTGCCCCACTTCTCCCTTTGTGTCCCCTTTCTTGCTCATTTATACCAAACTGATGCTTTAAAATTGTGCTACCCTACTGTCTCGATTTCTTTCCGTCCCGGTATTTCCTGAAAAGACTTCATTCAGTCAAGACCCAACTTCTTGAAAACTCTCTATCAGCATCACTGTGAGGGCTTGAATAAAAATGACCCCTACGGGCCCATGGGGAGTGAACTGTCAGGAAGGGTGGCCCTGTTGGAGGAAGTGTGTCACTAGGGGGTGGGCTTTGATGTCTCAGAAACTTAAACCAGGCCTAGTGGCTCACTTCCTGCTGCCTGCTGACCCAGATGCAGAACTCTCAGCTCCTTCTCCAGCACCATGTCTGCCTGCATGCTGCCATGCTTTCTGCCATGCTGAAAATGGGCTAAACCTCTGAACTGTAAGCCAGCTTCAATTAAATGTTTTCTGTTATATAAGAGTTGGTGTGAGTCGGGGGGCGGGGGGGGGCTGTTTCTGGCAATCACTCTGGGGCCTGCTTTTTGATCCCTTCACCACAGAGGCTATGGTCCCTGGCTCCAATAGAAGTGCTCAGACCTGATTCTACCCCATATGCTGGGGTGGGATGGCCTGGAAGGGACTGGAGTTTTGTATGGAGAAGGGGAGGGGAGGTGGGAGAAAGGCACAGGAGGGCGGGACCCAGAAGAGGGGAAGGAAGGGGCAAAGTTGGGATGTAAAATGAAAAATTAAATTAAATTAAATTAAGTAATAAAAAAAAGTTGCCCTGTCATGGTGTCTCTTCCCAGCAATAAAACCCCAACTAAAACAGCCACCTTCTCCTCTCTGCCAAAAGCAGAAGGCAAACCACCGATTCACCCTTGTGGAAGCATCTGACACAGTTGACCTTCATTAAGAACATTTATATTCTCATCTTCTAACAGGTCTGTTTCCCTCTTGTTGCCATCCCATTTTCCTCTTACCTTTTGGGTTTTCTCTCTTAATCTCTTCCCAAGACAACCATACTGACTTGGTCAGAGTAGATGACTTCACAGCCATGCTCAACACAAGTCTATGGCACCCTACTATTTCAGAAAAACAGTCCCTCCGGGTGATTTTAAAGGTCTTAGTTTGACTTTCTCGAAGCTGAGCCAGCACCCCTCTATGATCACGCTACCCCATCCACCCAGCTACTAATTCTCCATGCATTTATTTCAGGTCTCCAGTACCTTGCTGTTGATAATCTCTCCACCTATAAAGGAATTCCTCTAAACATTAGACAGGCTGTCTTGACATTGCATTCCTATTTTCTTCCAGATATAAATGTATATACCCTTTTTCCTACATGACAGTCACTATCTAATTCACTTAATTTTCTTTTATCCCCAATGGTGTTCAGTATATGATTTGTTTATTCATTTATTCATCCTCTTTCCCCTTTCCCACATAAAATTAATTGTGCATGGAATTGGTTAAGGTATCTGGTTTGGTTTTGTTTGTTTGTTTGTTTAGGGTTTTTTTTGCATTTTTTTCTGTCTTTTTACTACAGTTTCCCTAGAAGCTAGCACTCAATAAATATTTGCTGAATGAACAAATAGAATTCTTCCGTAGAATGTTGACATTCCTGTGATAAGCATCTATACATACATTCCTAAAAATCATTAAAAAAAAAAAACTTTATCCACTATTTAAACCGAATCTCTAACAGAGTAAATTGAGAATGCAGGCAAATGGGTTGTCTATAACCTTCTCTGAATGTCTTTCCTTTGTCCTAGCACAGAATTTATTGACTAATTCTTATAACTCTCTACATTTCCCACAAAATGCAGGGTGGTTAAAGTCCAAAATCGATAAAAACAAGAATACTTAAGAGCAGGACAGAAAAAAAGAGAGATAATCAAGAGAAAACACCTTAAAGGAACTCATAAACACAATGGAACTATATTTGAGAAACAGCATTAAGCAGAGGAAAGGTTCTTTAGGAATAGTGTTAGTACAGCACCCTCTCTCCACTTGCCTTTTCTCCTCAATAGACTCTAATAAGTCATCCTTAGGCCTGCCTGTGTTCCATCATGCAGAACAAAGGACAAGCCTTTTGGCCTCAGCTTCAAGTTATCTGAGCCCAGATAAGGACAAACAGGATAAGCCCCAGGCAAAACTGTCAAGTGGAAAAACTTGGCTTAAGTCTGGAAATTCCCTTTTCCCAGTCTCTTTCCTCCTTTAGAAATTGTATTCCCACACCTTCATTTAGTAACCTCTTAAACCTTTCCTTTATCAAAACCCCCAAAATAATGCCCCAGCAATACTTACATTTATAGCCAGCCTACAATTTTACTCTTACTGTATTTAATAATTAAAATTATAAAGGCTTTTAGTTTTTTAGTCAGTTGATCAGATCCTCTGTGGTATAGCAATGAAAAGAATAGATAATCTAACCCAGGAAACTCAGGCAAATGACATTCTCAAACAGTATTTTTTTTTCCTACAAATTCTTAGTTTCATAAGGTAAAATGTCTGGTCTCATATCTTCCTCCCTCTTAGCACACAGATAGATTACTTGACAGTTCCTGGGTAGAGGTGAACAAATGCCTATTCAACCCAGGTATGACACAGGCACTGACAATAGAAAAAAGAAATGACTCCACTCAAGTCTTAGCTTGGTAAACCAATCAGTTCACTTGGGGTCACCTTCAGGAGCATATGTCTCAAAGGCGGTTATGTCACCCAAAGCCCCCACTTTAGTATGAGTGACAATTCACAGAAGTTATGGCTTTGGAGCTGACTACCCAAGCTGTAGACAGCTGCATGGAAAAGAATCCCTTCTTCCCAGCAATTGTGTACTAGTTGAACAACACTGGGGAGCCAGCTTCTTGACTCTTGTAACTTTTGAATTTCCTTAGTCCTACAAATACCTCCTTCTAAGAAAAGAAATAGCTACATGGTAAGTTCCATGTGACTTCATGATAGAGGAATTGAAGAGGCACCTATGTATCCTAGCAAAAAGAGGTGAAACTGAAAACTCTGCCACCAGGAAGGAGAATCCAAAAAGAGACTCTACTGGTTTGCAGGTAATGACGCAGAGTTGAAGGCCTTTCATAGGCTTTGGTGGGCTCTCATTGTCTGGTATGTTTATGCAAAGTAGGTGAACTATAAGGACAAATCAAAGACAGATTTGTTTTAACCTAACCCAAGAGCCTCATCTAGAAGAGAGCCTGCAAGACTTAAGGAAGACTCAATTGGTTCCATGGCTCCATCCCTTCTTTCCCCCACCTTGATGATGCAGAAGAACTGGGGAAGGTGGGGTATCACCACAGTGGGTTCATTTTGGGTTCACCTACAGCCTGCAGACTGGATCAGATCACAGCAGAGAATTTTGTGTTCTGTTTCTCTACCTCCATATGACCCGGAAGCATGCCACACCCCTCCACATGTTTGCTTTCGTGACAAAATGAGAGGAAGTCAAGGGCTGTGGATCCTGGTCCCTTATTTACTGCTGCCTCACACAGCCTCTCTCTCCTCACCAGCATTCTTTGCAGCCTCCATTCCCTTATAACAATAATTTGTGTTCTCCTTTCATTCTCCTGAAATAAAAGTTATAGACAACATAACATTCTCACACAACCTCAAACATTAACGATGTCTTAACTGTAATAAGAGAAGCTTTTTTTAAAACAAAGGCAAATTATTCATTATGTATTTCAAAATGTTAACCAACACTTTATATTAACTACAGGAAGAGACCTATGGAATTGTCCCAGTAGTTATCTACAACTGCAGAAGCAACTAATTGTGAGTGCTATGAATGTTCAAACTCCAATGATATTTTCTTGATATTATATAAACTGTGGGCAAATACCAGAAACATTGAAGTAAACTAAGGACAATTTTCCATTAGTTTGCACTGTAGTGAAAACTACATAATATTTAGGACATAATAAAATTGGGTAAACAATACTTTGGGGGCTTTATGTCAAACAAGGCTAGGTTTCAAGCTAAGTGGCTTTATACACCCTTCCTTACCCATCCTTCCAGGAATGTCTGTCTAGAGCTTTCAGAATACTAGGCCGCTAGTTATGTAAACTGTCTGGAATCCTGAACTCTTCGTATGAACCCCAGAGAGGACAGCAAGCATTGTGGGATAGCAATAACAAAGCACCCCCTCATTGGATGATGTTCCACCTCCTGGAGAAATTAGTTCTTATATCCTTTCTTCCTTCTTCTTTCAGGGAACAAGTCTTCCCATGGCTTTCATTACAGGTAGGGAAGGAGGGGCTATTAGCCTGGGGCTCCTTGGATCACTGTTGTTAGACATTTCAGAAGATTATAATACATTCATTGAATCTTACCCCCAAACTAAGCTTCATTCCTATTAAATTACCCAGATCTTAGCATCTTAAGCATTTTAATTCTAATTATTAACTTGGTGATTTCCCATTACAAAATAAATACCTGACTATAATTTAAACCAAATGAGGGCGCCTTAAAAATTGCTCTTGGATGGGAGAAATGACTTGGATTTCATAGCATGTCCTGCTCTTACACAGGACCTGAATTCAATCCCATTCACCTATGTAGAACCCAGCTGCAGAAGAACTTATACCCTCTTCCAACCTCAAGGGCACATGTGCATGTGTGCACACACACACATACACATAAATAAAAATAACAAGATAATAAATATTTTAAAAATTGCCCTCAGAATGGTGAGGCTCTTTACAGGGTAAAGGCACTTGCTACCAAGCCTGAGGACCTGAATTCCATACTAGAACCCACATAGTGAAAGGAAGGAACTGACTCTTGAAAGTTAGCCTCTGACCTCCAGGTACACACACACACACACACACACACACACACACACACGCACGCACGCACGCACGCACACGTGCACATGCTGGATCATACTTGTGCACATAAAAATAAATAAGTGTAATTACATTTAATTTTTTAATTGAATTGCTTCATTCTCTCATCTAAGTCTCTTTATACACAAACATATGTACATGCTCATATATACGTGGATACATGGGCACACAACCAAATAGCATCATATACATTACTTGGATGTCCTTTTTCTCAATTAACAGTTTATTATGCATACCCCCAAATCTGTAGAGATTATTTGTATATTTCTCATAAAAACAAAAAAGTAATATCTCACACCTGCACTCACATTGAATTTCCCCTATAATAAGGTGGTATAGTCTGCATCTGAGGCAGGTGTTTTCCCTCCACTGTCTGCTTGGCCTCTGCTTTTCCTGTGTATTGTCATTTATCTTCTAGCCCACATCTTCCATGGTAACACAAGATGTCTAGCTATAATTTAGAAGCACAATCCTCTCTCTGTGACATTATAATCACATAGTCATCTACTTAGGATGATTAAGGGGTGCTGACCCAGTTTCAGAAATGCATCAAAAGTTGAGTTTAAATTGGAGGGAATCTGTGTTTAATAAAAACAATACTATTAAATGTGCCTACATATGATTCTTTTGTCTCTGATCATGGAAAACTCTCTATAAATTTAATTCTAGTTCATTCTTTTTAGAGGCTGCATGACATTCCAGGGTGTGAGATTTTGTTGTTGGTATTGTTTGTTTCACTCTGAGACTTCATGACTTCTAAGAACACTGTTCCAAGGATTAACCTTTCTGGTCCTTACAATTCCAGCACTTAGGAAAGAGAGGCTCATGACTCATTCATGACAACTAGGCCAACCTGATCTACACACTGAGTTCTAGATCAGCCTGGTCTACAAGAGATCCTGTCATAGTAAGGAAACCAAAATAAAATATCCACACAAAACTGATTTTTCTAAAGTTAGGATTACTAGGTGAAAAAGGATATAAATTCAGACTTTTAATATGTTGTCAGACTATTCTTTCTAATGTTTGTAACAACATACATTGTTATTGTAAATATGTAGAAGTACTATTTTATGTAAATACTTATGTACAACAGCTAATGCATTTTGAACTTTCTAATGTGCTGTATATAAAACTGTATTTTGATTTTCTTGTTTCTTCAAAACACTCATTTTTTTTTTTTGAGACAGGGTTTCTCTGTGTAGTCCTAGCTGTCCTGGAACTGACTCTGTAGACCATGCTGGCCTTGAACTCAAAGATCCACCTGCCTCTGCAGGAGTGCTGGGATCAAAGGCTTATGCCACCACTGTCAAGCCAAAATATCCATTCTTAATTCTTAAAATACTTCTAATGACCTTGGAGATTGAACCCAGGTTCTTGAAAATGCTAGGCAAGTGCTCTACCAGTGGGCTAAATCCCAAGCCCTGTATTTTTCATTGTTCTTAAATTAAATATGCACATATATTTATTTTTTAATATTTAAATAATTAATATTATGTTTATATAGGCTCAATTTTCCAAAAGAATTAAAAATTGACTTTTATTATTTATTATTTAATAAGTTTTAAAGGATTTATTTATTTATATGTGAGTATGCTGTGTGTATATGCATCCAAGTGCCCATGGAAGTCAGAAGAGGGTGTCAGATCCCCTGGCATTGGGATGCAGGCACCCAACAGTTATGAGGCACTCAACACGGGTGCTGGGAAAGGAATTCAGATCCTGTGGAAGAGCAACAAATGCTATCATGTCTGGGGCACCTCTCCAATCCCCTCTACTATATATTTTAAGTATTTACAAGTAGTCAAGTCAACCAGGAAAATTTTATCCTACTAAAGCAACTGTATAAGTTTCTTACAAAGAATTTTTAATGTCACATAGGAGACCCCTACTTTAAGTTTTGTCTTTAACTGTTAACTTTTCTCAATTATTGAGACAAAAGACCCAACGAAAGCAACTTGTGGGGGAAAGCAACTATTTGGGCTCCAAGTTTAAGAGTACGTTCTGTGGTTACAAGGCAAGGAAAGGCAGCAGGGCCGTGACACTGCTGGTCACATACTGTATCCACAGTGAGGAAGCAGAGAACAGGACATGTTGGTGGGTGGCTCACTTTCTTCAGAATACACGATCAACCCAGCTCTCTTCTCGTGCATCTGTGCAAACCATTTGGTCAACAGCCATAGTGGAAGGCAGTTGGCCATGCACTGCTCATGGGAAGGGCAGGGATAATGGAGAAAGTGGATTAAGTCTTGTTTTCCCTTAAAAGGCAGGGGGAAAAAACTGGCTCTGTAAAGTTTTTTTAGACCTGTGAACAGCTAGCTACCTGATGTTTTGTTTCACTTCAATTTTCTCCTAAGTAATTGCATTTCCTACAGCTGGGACATTTGTTCTTCTGAGTGTTATGTGAGCACTGTCAGTCAAATGGAGGGAAGAGCTATTTTATGCAGAAGCTGGAGAGGAAATAAGGAGAAGGGTGGCACAGAGTGACCTAATGCTCCTCTAAAAGCGGCAGCAATGCAGAGCAGAAGTTGGTGCTCAGCAGTGTCTGTGCAGGCGATTCCCATTAGGGACCCTCATGGCCAGGGTCTAGCTCAGTTGTCTCCATTTCTTTCCCTTCTCAGTCCCTTTTCTCAGCAGTTATTTACTGAGTTTGAACCAGGCCATGTACATCTAGGCCATGGGGATCAGATTAAAAGACATAGATAGTTCTTGCCCTTTGGAGAATTCAAGTGCTTTTAGAAAAAGTTACAAAACAAACAAATCATGACACAATAGGGACAGTGCTATAATTGAATCAGAGGATTCTTTAGGAATAAAACAGAAGGAACATTTGAGGGCCCAGTACCTATTAGTGACTCAAAAAATATTGAACCAAAGCATAAATAAATGAGTAAACTAATTTAAAAACCTTCAAAAATCTAGAAAGCTTTTTATACATACAGGTGCACGTACACACACATACACTCACACGCACACACACACACACACCACACATGACCATTTCAGCTGAAGGTTTAAAAAGCATTGGTGGTTTTGTAGGAATGGAGGATGGGAGGGTCCTCACAAGAGGGGAAGGAGATGTAAGTTCAGAAAACAGAAAAACAAAAAACCCTGAGAACTGAGGTTGGCTTAGTGGGAGACATCACTAGGATCATTGAAGGCCATTGAAAGGACTGGAGGTTTTAACTTGAGGTTATGAGTAGCCCCTAAAATGTGTGAACAAGAAAGTGAGATTCCAGATTTACCTTTGCGGAAGTTCTCTCCTTGTGCTGTAGAGGAGACCCTGACTGGGAGTGAGGAGACAAAGAGAGGTAGTGAAAACACTACTGACAGCATCCTATTGGTTGATGCTCAAAGGGCCTGCATTGGGCTGATAGGAAAAAGGCACACAGAGAGGACCTAACATCCCTAGGAGGAGGAATTAACAGGCTTGGTGAGAAGCAAAGGGTAAGAAACAGGACAAGGGAAAGTTAAACTCCTCAGATGCCAATGTTTCTTGTTTAAAAGAGAGAGCATGTCTATTCTTCAACCACCTCAGGGACCTGAGAGGGATAAATATATCTGCTTATATAGGAAGTGCAGGGCCTGCAGCTTTCAAAACTAAGAAAGGACATACCAATGACTGCCTGGACCGTTCCCATTTTCTCTCCATACATTCCTGCATCAGTCTTCAGCCTTTGGGTCCTGTTTCTATGACAGACATTTGTTGTAGAGCAGGGATTATGAAGGACTTACCTACCCTGTCTTGGCAGAGTTAGGCTGTCGACTTCCCTGCTACCAAGTTTTGTCCTTTTTGGACAGCAGTCTGTCTGCAGTTGGTGCAAGGGGTTTTTTCATGCCAAGAGATAGGCTTGCCACTAATTCAACCATCTTACAGTGGAGGTTCTTCGATGCTTATCTTCTACTTGGAGTAGAATAGGGGGTGCTGTCAGGTGCTGATATGTCTCGATATCAAAAAAAAAGAAAGAAAATCTTGATTTAAGATAACATCTTTGAATGCCATATTCTGCAGATCTCTTGGGGAATAGACAGCTAGATTTTGAGTTGTTTAGGAATCAAGAGGGTGTTATAGATCTAAGAAGATACTCTTAAAAGTGTGTTGCAAGTTAGTATGAATGTTGAGTCAGATATAGACCTTTAAACTCATGGAGATGGTTAGATAGTAGAATGTTAAAGTCAGGGGCCAAATATGTATAAACTGGACATTGGGAAGGTATACTGGGCCATTTAACTCTCATAAATGTGGCATATTTATATCTGTTGTTTTGTATAATACTTACTGTTATAAGAGAAGGAACCATCTGTTGGACCGAAAGGGGAAACTTCTGGGGGGAAGAGGGTGGAAGGGCGGGATAGGGAGGGGGAATAGGGAGGGGTTTGTTACTGAGATGTAACTTGAAGAAAAAAAATAAAGTATTTATAAAAAAATAAAGAGAGAGAGCATGGATCAGCACTATTAGAAAATGCATCGTAAACGGATGGATGCGGTTTCTCTAGTTGCCTGCTGCAGCTCTGTAAACGGTTGAAGCACAATAGGAGTTGATAGACTTAACTTCCAGCCTCTGACAGGGGTCTGGGCAGGGCTGCAGAACTGTAGCATCCCAAACCAGAGCCTACACATTACCTCCCCTGGCTTCCTCCATCTCCCAGGACGTTGTCGTTAACGAAGGGAACTTTTATCTACACTTTCCCCTCAGATATAGACTGCCCTCAATGATCTATCCATATTAGCTTCACCAACCTGATTTGTGAAACACTTGGACTGGCAAATGCGTGATTGAACAGCAAGACCTTCAGGGAAAATTAAAATTTAGGTGACAAAAAAGTCCTAGGTATCATCATGAGAGTTTTTCTCATTTTTATTTACTTTCACATAAATGAATCAGCATAAGTGGACACTTAAATGAAATATATTATCTAACAATTATTGAGGACTTTATATGAGCCTGGCATAAGACAGCCTCATCTCATTTAATACTCCCAACAGCCATACAAATTGGATACTATTATTCCTGGCTGATGACGATAAGCATAGCAGAAGTAATTTTCATTTTCGTTCCCTTCCTTATTTCAAGCATTGAATTTTCTTCTGTACAATTTCTATTTGATTTTCACTGATAAACATTTCTTGGCTGCATATTCTATGAGTGCTAAAATTGTTCTTTGTGTCTTATTACTTTAGCTAAATGTTTGCTATCCTTCTGATTTTATGATTTATATTCATTTATTCTCACCTCCTACTTTTCACTGTTGTACCAGAAACACGCTAGCTTATGCTTGCCATAGAAAGCTCTTAGCACAGTTGCTAATTGTTAGAATTTCCTGTTGACACAGATGAAGCCACAATATATTGGTTCCATCAAACAGCAAGGCAGCTCAAAGAGCCACCAGGCCCTTTGGTACATCACTCACACTTAAGTGGGGATGGAATAGAAGATATGTAAAGTTGACTTCAATATTTCTTATGTTCTCTAAGTTTTCCCTAGACAACTTAATCCCTGCTGCAAAGCCCACTTTATCTCCATTTTCTATGGTGATCTAAGTACCGTTGCCAGTTAATAGCCAAGAGAAATGACTAGTACAAGCTAAGTTAGGTGAAAATTATCAGGCATTGAAAAGAGAACTGGGAATAAATTGATCAAAGGTGATCTGGCATTACTTTGACAGAAGAAGGGTTGGTGACATTCCCCCATTTCTCTGTCACTACCTTTAAACAAAAGTCCTGTTGTATTAGACTTGTTTTATTTGACCAACACTATTAAAATAGGAATGATTTCTTCTGCTTTACCTATTAGAGGATAGATCGGTTCACACAGTAAGGTTGGAATAGCCCAAAAATGGCTGTGTCACACCGGGAAGTCCAAGAACCCAGTAATTACCCAGGCCAGAATGCTAGTAATTCAGTAGTCTCAATCTGGCACCAAAAGCCTGGAGACTCCTGGAGAGGTGCTAGCCTTCAGTGCTTTAGCCCAAAGAATCTGGATCTAACACCAGTGAAGGAATCAGCAGCAGCAGGCTCCAAGAACTCACCAGCCTGAGGCAAGACTGGCCCCTCAAAAGAAGGAAACTTTTCTTCCTCTCTGTTCTTTTGTCCGAACTACTTGCTACCACAGGAGATGCTCGCATTTGGGGTAAGTTTTTTCCCCACATCAGTTAAGTCGCTGAACATAATCTTCCCATCCACAGACATGTGCCCAGGCCAACCTGAGGTAAAAAAAAAATTCCTCACCGAGGCTCTTTTCTCAGGTGATTCCAGATTATGCCAAGTTAACAATAAACACTAAGCATGATACTCAGCATGGGATTTGGGTGAGACTGATTGAAATTCTCAGTTCCAAACAGAGTTTGAAGGTGAAATTTGTTTTCAGTTGTGGCTTCCAAGCAATAGTGGAATACGACATACTTGTTTTGTTGAAGTGACATCCCCGAGTGGCTTTTCAGGGCGTTCAGTTACACTGACTTAGGGGTGGATACCTGCCACAGAAGGTACCATTGGTAGGTATCCAGGGACATCAGCTGAAGTGACAAGGACTGAGGCATGTTTGATGCTGTGATGTTATTAAACTAAATACATACTAGAAATCACCTTGGCCCACTTAAACACTGCCTACTAGGGACTTAAAGAACACAGAAAAAAACAAAGTTGATAGTTGACCTGAGGTAGCTTTCCGATCACATTCCTGAATCATGTAGACCCAGACTTACCTGGGTGCCGATGCCCTAAGTGTTTACATATGCACAAATCAATAAACTCATGTTGTGCTTAAGCTCCACAGAGTTTCTGACATCTATAGCCAGGAGCCCTAAGTGCCCAAGAAAGCAGTGATTCTGTAAGCTTCGGTCCAAGGGATATATTGTGTACCCCAAGTTCCAGTATATTTGAATTGAGTAGAAAATGAGAGGGTGCAAGGGAAGCACATTCTGGTTGTGGTTTGTAGGATAGTGTTATTGGCTGCTTGCAAAATAGGTGGAGAGACTATTTGTGAACACTTCTAAATATGAAAAACCGGTGCTCTGTTAGTGTTAAAAATAATTCAGAATTTGTGGGCAGTCAGCAGTATACGTCATGCTTGCTACACCACTCAAGACTGGCAGCTTCATGCGAATAGATCAGTTGTGCCCTACTATTGCTCCTAGGCTATAACTTTTACTTTAAAGGGTATTTTGTGGCAAAAATACAAACCCTCTCATAACAAAATCTGAATACTAATGGAGCTGTTGTGATTTAAAACTGTGAAACCCAATCTGTTTTTCAATGGAGGAAAAAAGAACCATAACCACAAATGTTTACAGTTTCTTAACTTGTCTTTGAAGGATGTTACTGCATTTTAGTTCATTATTTAATGACAAGACATATGAGATCGTGTACAGGAGCTGTGAAGAGGCTGAGAGGGCTAGACATAATACTTGGGTTCGAGATTTGCTCATGACACCTACTAACTGGGTAACTGGAGCACACCACATCTTATTAAGTGTTATACTCTAATACGGACATTAGATGATGGTTATGTTTTTTTTTTCTGTGTCTGGGAAACAGAGAGAATTCAATAAGTTGCTGTAGTTGCTGCTATTATTTTATTAGTAACAATGGTAAGCGGAGGCACAATTACACCTATTATAATATTAACGGTTATCTTTGCTTACAGTTGATGGTATTTTGCATGTTTTATACTTTGTTTTCTTCTTTTCTCCTTTCCTTCCCTTGTCAGTTGAAAAGGCCAAGAATAATAGCACTTTAGGAGAAACCGTAGGTATGGTAGAAATGAATGGCACTTATTTCTCATAAAACCAAAACTTATTCCAGAAATATAGTGAAAATTTTCAAAGCTCACATATCTAAGAATCTAAATTAAATTTCCAGCCCAAAGCCATTTATTTCTAAACTGCCAGATCTTCAGACCTTCTTGCAAATAGGAAAGTGTTTTTAAAATACACTTTACATTTTGAAAATACAAGCAGACAAGTTGTTTCTTGGGGTAGAAAAGACATAATATTTCCTGGATAGAAAATAGTATTTGGTTGAAAGAGAAATTTAGCCTGAAGATTATCTCCATGTTTCATTGCATACTTTCTAAACATTATAGCTTCAAAAACATTTCACAGCATCATCCCACAATATAATTCTTGGGGGAAAGTCAGAATCCTCATGAAGTAAAAATAAGTTTACATCAGAGGATAAAAGACTGAAGCAGGCAAGGTCAGATAGGAAAGGAGAACATTTTAAAAATGCTAAGAAAGGGGTCATCCAAGAAGACACCAAGGCTTGGACAAAGAGGATAGCAGGAAGAGAAATAAATGTGGTCCTATTTAGGAGCCAGTTTGTGTGTGAGTTGATAGCACTCCCTGGTGAACTAAATATGGGGTGTATTGTAGAAAAAGAGGCAGAAAGGTTCTCAATGTTCTCCTAGGCTTGGATGCTAGGTTATATTTATATATAATATTTCTCATTCCTTTAAAGACCTACTACTTGAGAATGATGACCAAAAATTTTGAATTCTCAGACCAAACTGCTGTATTCAAGTCTTATCTTCACCACCCAACAGTTGTATGAAATTGATTCATCCAACCAGCTTCACACATTGTCAGGTAGAAATTTGCCACGTTGGCTAGAGAAAGTGTTACAACAAGCAGAGGCAACACTATGAGCCAACATGTAAAGATTTTAAAGATTCTAGCAAAAATCGACAAATGACTTGTCACACATTGCATTCATCAGCAGAGAACAAAATCTAACATATCTAAAGAAACAACCCAAGATCGTTGGAATAAACGCTGACAAGGAAAATTATGACACCATAAATTAAAAGTCTATGAGTATAAAGTTGTAGTGTTGTGGAACAAATGTATCCTGAATATGAAATAGTTATTAGCCTCTTGAACTCTCAGCAGCCATGATTACTCACATGAAATCTGCACAAGATTAGGCCCTTGGATGTTCTTTCATGGAAGAATCCATGTTCAAGGATACCTAAGCAGTTAATGGTTGCTGTTGTCCACCGATCCTGAGAGTAAGAAGAAGCTCATTGGCCAGCCCGTTAGAGTTGCTGGAATTTAAACTGTCACATGTGGCCTAACCGGGGGGGGGGGGGTGAATAGACATTTATTTTTCTCCCTTGAAACAATATATGGTCATATCCAATATTATAGCAAAAAAAAAAGACAGACTACAAGGGAAACAATAATACAATTAGATAAGAAATATAATTTTCTGAAAACAGGTTTTAAAGAGAGAGAGAACAAATAGAGAGAGAGAACAAATTAAAACCGCAGGCAAGAAATTTACTAGAATTGAAAATTTTAAACTAATAAATTGCGGACACTCCCAGGAGTGCTTATGTCTCTAAATGAGCCACACTAAGGCCATCACTGTGAGATGATAGAACACCACAGACTAATAAAATTCCTAAAAACTTTAGTCAGGAAGGAAATTTGGAAAATATAGCACATGTTGACTCCAGCTGGATGCTAACGTCAGTAGCACAATGACTTACAGATCTTAAAGAAAAATTAAACCCCATATGTAAGTCTGTACCCCACCCACCTATTAGTTACTTATCTCATTAATATGACAGGAGAGTATACGCATATTTTAGACTTGGGCTCAACATATTTATCTTGTGAATCCTTCTTCTATTTCCCTTCCAGAACTTATTGCATATTTCCCACAGCAGTGAGGAAAAGCTGGGTATGGTAGCAAATATCTGTAATCCCACATTCTAAGACAGAGACAGAAACCTTCATTTACATAGCACATTCTATTTTAGGCAAGGTTCTATATCACGGTGCTGTTTGAAAGACAAAACAAAACTGGAGAACGGAAATTCAGAACAAAAGTGAGCACAAGCTGAGGGTATTAACTAAGAAGAATAACAAAACCTCAGCACCAGGCACGAGAAATCTCCTTTCCAGCTGTTAGCAAGAGTAGTTCAAGAATCTTCCAAATCAATCGAGGCCATGGTTGTTGCCCTTGGTTTCTTTCCAGAGGCTGAAGGTAAGTCTATATTGCTGAAGACACTGTGTACTCTGGACACAGGACTGGGAATATTCAAGCTGGATCGGAGCCAAAGCCTCCTTCTTTTATAGTACCAGAAGGTTCAATGCAAACTGCCAAGGAAGGGAAGCAATCAATAGCCCAACCGGTGTGACACATATGAATCATATGAATCACAGCAATGGCCAGCATGGCCAAATATCTCTAAAGGTGCAATGCCTTGGCAGTAACCAACAGCTGTCAAGTTGGATTAAGGCCCATTCAACAGGAGGAAAATCACGCCGAGTATCTGAACCTAGTGAGGTCATGGATCTTAGAGGAGAACCAACTACTGGACACTTAACTAGACCAACATCGTTTCTAAATGTGTCCTAAAGGTATCCTATACCCAAAGATAAGTGCAGCTCTCACCCTTCATCAATGAAGCTTCTCTTTGTAGCAGAGACTATTACAGAAAACGATAACTGGTCAACACAAAGATCAACTGATCATAGGGTAACCAGTCTCAACAGATACATCTACAAAACAACTCAGGAAACACTGCACAAGACAGGGCAGAAAGATTGCAAGAGCAAGAGATCTAGAAAGTCTGCTGTGAGATCAGGTCTCCTAGAAATGACAGGGAAGCTGCACTTATCATGAGTAAAGGATATGTCCACCTAAACAAGTTGTGAACAATCCATACCAATAGCCTTGCTGATGCAGAAGGGACATGCCCCATTCCTAAGCAAAGAACTGCAGGAAACAAATGACTACTGAGAGAGATAATTAATCTTCCCCAGGGATGGTTCCCCTAATTGGCTATATAATAACAAGAGGATAGCATGGAAATTATACACATACAAGCAATACTAAATGGATTCAGCAAGTTGTATTTATATAATTATGCACTTACATGTATATATACACAAATATGTATGTAACAATAACAAAGAAAAAGGCCATGAACTTGAGAAGGAGAAAAAAGAGGATGTGGGAGAAATTGGGGGGAAGAAAGGAAAGAGGAAAATGATGTAATTATATATACTGGAAAGAAAGGTTGCTTCAGAAGAAACAGGAATGAAGTCCTAGAAATGAAAAGTCTCACCATAGCTGAAGCACACAAAGCTCCAAGAGATATAACTCAAAGAACATCATGGCATTTATTTTACAAATGTATTAAGTGGGGAATTTGGACTCTCCTAGAGTTATGAGGTAAGTTAATAATTGTTACAAGAAAACTAAGATGACAGAAAATTTAAACTACAAGTAAAACTAAAATCTCAAAACCAAACAAGGTACAAACATCACTATACTGATGATATTTAAATAATATTTTAGAAATAATGATACTATAAATGTGATTTGCTTAACTCCACATGGTAAACACCTCTTAGAGTGTTCAGGAAATAAGGAAAATTGAAAAGTGTCTAAATATGTCGTATCTTCTTTCATAACCAGAAGTCCATAGGTAATATTGACAAGTAACAAAAATAATGACTCTGCTGTCTTAAAATGTAGAATTTAAAAGGTAGAAAAGATATAACTAAAGTTCATATAAATGATAAGTATTGTTATTCAGTGAGTGGAATGTCAGGATTCAAGTAATTTTCATTCTATTCATCATAGCATTGCTTGACACTTAAGATAGATGTACTTGTGTAAGACATCTTCGCCATACCAGGAAAACTTGTTCCTTGTTTTCATGGACACAAAACAATGCTTTTGTGATGTATCAAGTCCAAAAAAGAAAATGCTTTTGGAAATAAATGATCATGTAGAAGCTTGATCAGCAAATGAATCTAGGTTCTTTTTTTTTCTTTTTCTTTCAGTGTTTTCAAGTTGATATCTGAATAGATAGGGAAATTGTGTGTGCTTGTGAGTGTGTTTGTGTGTGTGCACTCATGCATGTGTTCATGTATACCTGTGTGTGTTTGTGTGCACTCATGCATGTGTTCATGTATACCTGTCTGTGTGTGTGTGCACTCACACATGTGTTCATGTATGTCTGTCTGTGTGTGTGTGTGTGCACGCACGCGCGCGCATGCATGTATACTTACTGAGTTCAGAAGAGGGTGTCAGATTCCAGTGGAGCTGAAATACAAGTGGTTGTGAGTCACTTGCCATGAAAGCTAGAAACTGGACTCAGTCCTCTGAAAGGGCTGAATTCCTTTAACTGCTGAGGCCATCTCTCCAACCCAGGCAGGAAACCTTAAAATTGGATATTGAACTGACTTAACTGACTCCTTCCTCCCTCACTTCCCTAGCAGTAGAATTTCATGAACTCTATGTGAAGTTCAAGTCTACAGATCACTTTAACTTGTTCTTCTTGTAGGATTGTGGCCAGATTTACAATTTATTCAAGTGTGAAGGTTTTGGGGGTGCACATCTCCCCATGGTATGACCTCATAGGATCACCTACTCATCTGCTGTGAATTGTATAATGATGTCATTGGTATCTTAGGTTTTTTGTTTTATTTTTCTATTGGAAGGCTATACCACAAGCCCTCTTTCCAAAGCACCACCTTGGAATCAGACTGATGGAAATTCAAAATAGAGCCAGCATGCTATAGGATTTTCCTTTGTCCTCACAGGCAGCAGCTTATCTGATATCAGTGCCTACGAAACTGTCTTATCTTTTAAGCCTAATTATTTGTCTTAATTATGTCTTCCACAAGTGATATATGTACATTTTATCACAAATTACACATATTTACTGCTGTATTCAGTCTACCCACAGGAAACATCATGAAGCTT
>CAJQZJ010001258.1:269598-305466 GCA_907164525.1 Lophiomys imhausi
TTTTTTTTTTTTTTTTTTTTTTTTTTTTTTGCTGAAATGTCTTATGAAGTGTCTTAAGCGCATTAAAAATCCTTTTCTCTGGTAGGTACTTGATTTCAAGTGGCCCCAAATGATCATTTAAATAATTTTCACCAATGTATTACTGGTGTCCCTGGCCACAGGAAGGAACATGCATGCCTTAATTCCAATAAGATGAGAATAAGCCTTGCATACTCATTATTATGGTTCTGTTACACTGAGTCCTTACACTTCCTGTTTCCAATAACTTTAGCAATCACTTTAAAGAGAGAAGGAAGAATAAGTGTTGGATTATATGCCATGTAATTTATAATGGGAATTATAATTATGTAACTATAAAAGAAGATGGGGGAATGTAGGTCTGAGAAGGCTCAGAAAAAGTCACCCACCATGTCACAGTCCATGTGAACTAGGTATGTGTACAAGAAATTACGCATGACCTCCTAGCTCCAGCATGCCATGGAGTAGGCTAGTGTACAATTCATGGGAGGTTGTGGCTCTTCAGCCAAGCGACTGATGTGAAAGACTTCTTAGGTAGAAGGGCTATGAGTTTGGGATCTGTTGTACAAAGGGAAAACAACAATTCGAAGACCTCAATGCTCAATGTAGAAGACAATTCCACTTACTTGCAATGATGAAAAAGAGCAATACAATTAGACAAGAGAGAGAGAGAACCAAGCTAGAAGTTTAACTCAAGACAGAAATATAATCATGGAACTCACTTAGATCATGAAAAGTCTTATGAGGGTCTAAGAGTTATTCTAAAAGCATTGATAAATCACTAAAGATATTCTCAAAGGTCCTAAATACATGGCAATTGTCTCTATCATAGTTGCTATATAATGGGGACGATGACAAACATTGTACGCAAGTATTCGCAAGACATTAATTAAGTACCTATGGTACACCACATAAGTTTGCAGGGTACAAGTGATTCTGTAGCAATTAAAAAGAAAAAAAAAACAGGAAAAATTCAGTAAATTTAAGATCCATTAAGCAGTGTTTGTTTAATCCACACAAGAGCCTTGTGAAGTAAGAAAGTGAGGCATAGAGGGACAATTGACTAGTGCAAGGTCATCCAAATGCTAATAAATGGATTTTGTATTGAGATCCTGCTCATTTTCATTCCCAAGACAATGCTTCTAAGCAGAATTTTGTCTGCCACCAATGCTGTCATAGGTAAACTCTCAGATAAATCAAAAGAACAAACCACAGGGATATGATTAATTTCTTAATCTCTTCATGGTCCTCAGTTCTCTACGCTTATGTCAGTGTGTGCATGCTGGTTATAAATTTTGCTTGAGTGAGGAAATGAGACAACCTTGTGTGTGTGCAGTGATCTCAGCAGAATTCAGAGCAACTAACTCACCAGTACGTGGCTTCTCTCAGACACAGTGCAAACTGACAAATCTTCATCATAAGATGGGAAGTCCAGTATTATACTGGATGTATAGACTAAACACCTTGTTTGGTGGCTTCTTATCAAAACCACAGTGCCTCTCTCTCTGCCTCTCTCTCTGTCTCTGTCTCTGTCTCTCTCTCTCTCTCTCTCTCTCTGTGTGTGTGTGTGTGTGTCTGTGTGCATATATGTGTGTGTTGTATGTATTCATGTGTGCAGATGCACATGCATGAAGATCCTTGCGCACACACAGACATGGAGAGAGCAGAGGTCAACATCAGGTATCTTCCTCTATTCCTCTCTACCTTGCTTTTTCTCTCATTGAACCTGAAGCTCACCTCTTTGGCTCAACTGTCTAGCCAATCAGTTCCAAGGACCCTCTTTCATTTGACTACTATTCCCTACACACCAAGCTCAGCTTTGGGAACCCTGGTGCTGGGCAGCATAGAGCCTTCTCCCTGCCCCAGAAATACATCTTTTTGTCATGTTCCCGGTCTTTGAATAGGATGTGTAACAAGTATTTTTAAGATTTGGTTTTGGTTTTGGTTTTTGTTTGTTTGTTTTTTTTTTTTTTTTAGTTTCTCACTGATTCTAAGAAGAAATGTTAATTGAATCAACACTGGACAGATAAAAATCTAAATTTAGTTGTCGTAATGTCAGGCCATTTAGAAACCAAATAATTCACACCCTGCTAATTGCTTTTGTGTTCGTCTACCCAAGAGATGTGAGTCATTGCTCAGAAAATCCTAATTATGAATGACTTACACCTTGCTGATGACAGACCTCTGTGTTGTTCTTACAAAAACTTTCCAAAATGTATTTCTCTCAAAATAATTTCAACTTTCTCTGATTTATGTTTATCTGATAAACCTATATCGTTCTCAGAAATATATCACCCAGGGGCTGGCCTCACCTTACCTGTCTTCCTTTCATTAGCCAAAGATTGTTCAGGAGCCAGGAAAATGGAGTTTCTAAACTTTCGCTGCAGTGTCAGCCCTGTGATGACAGATTAATCTAAGCACACGATGGCTGAAGCTCTGTATTAGGAACATGTTTTTCTCCCAGTGGGGAATCCAAAAATACTGTGAGCGACAGTTGTGACATGAAAATCTATGTAGTACATATGTCAGCTTGTTTAGACAAGGGTTACCACATTCCTGAGGAGTCAAGTAGTTAACATTATACTACTTACAGCCTATTTATGCACTTTTAATTGGATGTGCATTATAAGGATTCATTTCAAGACAGAGGAGGAAGAAGAATTCATAGAAAGGCAACTCATTGAATATCAGTCAAATGATTTACCAGTATAATCTACAGCTTATGATTCAACTGTTACCGATATCACCTCATTTAAACACACACACATGCATACATGTAAATATACACTACACGTATCCACACATACAAACACATGTACATACATATATATATGTTTACACACTTGCATACATGTACACATGCACATATATATGTATACATGTACACACATACATAAATGTACATATGCACGCAACACACACAAATACATACTAACAGTAACAATGTTTTGTCTTATTTGTTATTCTTTTACATTTTACAGTTTCTTTTTAGGCTCGCCCTAACATGAAAGTCATGGGAATCAGGAAACATGGAGGCTTTTTTTTTGAGACGTCCTATCCCAGCCCTTTCTCTTTATCTCGAAGATTAAGCCAGTCCTCTCAAACAAATGTTTAAAGTCCAAAACAAGTAGCATGTAGACCCTTTGGAGTGCATATTCCCCCAGCTACATTTTCTTTAGGAACCTTTTTGTCCATGCTAGGGACCACCCTGGGCTAAGCAAATGAAATGTTAGGCACAGGGTGTTTTCCAAGAATTAAACCATAAAGACTAATCTTTGGTTCTTGTAAAATGACTGTCAAAGACTTTCTATCATACATTTCTGGGAATTTCACGTTAAGGAATGATTGACGCATAATTAAAGCAGAATTCATGTATTTATTCAGTAGAGGGAGTGGTAGCACAAACCGTCTGGAACATTATTCCAAGTAGGAGGATCCAGCAGCAGGGATCAATCTTTCTGCTGAGTCAAATGTTGGCGTCTCTTCTGAGGATTCTGGTATACGGGTATCCAGGGGAACTATGTACAATGATAGCTTTTGTTGTATGTGGGTCTTGCTAGAAGACGCCAGTAAAAAGGTTAGTTTCTTCCTTTAAGTCAGACACTCTTCTGTCCTCGCTGCCATTAATATTTATGAATTATCATAAATGTGATGTTCCTAAAGTACTCTAAGGTCTTACAAGATAAATTATAGGACTTTGTTTTTCCTATGTGGAAATATGCACACAAATAGCTAAGAGAAGTTGCTGCATTTACTGGCAGGCAGAATCAGTAAGAAAATATTTACTGCCCTGCTATTGCTATTTTAAACTGATCACAGTAAAGCACATCCTTTTGAAAACATGGTCATAAAGTAGACTTGAACCTGAGACCTGTTGTAAATGATTTATCATTTTATAAGTCCTTAGGAGCCTAATTAATTTCTTACTTTAAGCCTCTGTCTTCCATATAACACATTCAAGTTAATTTTAACTATGTAATACTGTATATTGTCTATTGAGACAGCAAATACTATTACAGTTTTTCAAAGCAGTTTATGTAACACACTACCCTGTTACTCTAAATTGTTCCATGCAGAATAACACAAACTATTCCCCTGGTATCCATTCTCACATGCTTCTTATGTTCTCATCCTTAGCTGAAAAATAAATGCAGTTTAAGCCAGAAGACAATTCTCTTCAAAGCAGGGATTAGCAATGCCAGTCTCAGGCACTCTGGGTCAGTTATAAATGTCATATGGCAAAGGGAGAGAGGGGCGTTTTTTTAAAAGTAACCATTTAAGAAGCTCATATGGGTTTAACCATTTGCATATGCATAGGGAGAACATTCATAGTGCAAATCTGGTTGATGGCTCCATTTCTGCGTTCATGCGGAAATTAAAATCTTACTGTAAGGGTCCTCTTATTACAGGAAGCTAGCTTCGTAGATGAAGATTATTAGGAATATTTCATAATCCTTTTGGTAGCTAAGGTCAAGAACCAGGAAGCACGGAGTTAAACAGACCACAATCAGTAAGGTAGGACTTGGTTACCAAGCATGGGACAGGATCAGACAGGCTAAGAACCTGCTGGGCCTCATGCTTCCTGGTGGTGAAAATACAGGCCAATAATAGGAGCTCAGAGCTGAGACCAAAGCAGAATGAACAGGCATGAGAGGCAGGGGCTAAACAGAAGGCAAATGCGAAGAAAATGTTTTACTCGCTATAGTTACTTAAGAATGGAAATTCCGATGTTTTTTAATTACATTTGTTTATTAACTCGTTATATCTCGATCACCACCCCTTTCCTCCACCCCTTCCTGTCTCATCCTCCCATCCTCTCCCACCTATCCTTCTCCTCCAGTGTTAGCAGACCCCACATATCAACCCCCCTCAGTTCATCAGTCAAATGAGGGCTAAGAGTTTCCTCTTGCTCTGGGGCCCAACATAACAGCTCAGCTAGGGAAAAGTGTCCCACTAACAGGTATGGAGATTCAGATAAATGACTGTCAGTGGCAGATGTCAAATATTCTTTTCATGGTCTAGAGAGATGGGTAAGTGGTTAAGAGAGCTTTCTGCTCTTCTGAAAGCCTCACACATTCAGTTTCCTGCATCTACATTAGGAGGTTCATGGCCCCAGGGTATCCACCAACTGCTTCTGGCCTCTGAGGGCACGTCACACAAGGGACATACATTCAAACACACCCATTCACACTTTCACATGTATACACGCACACACACACACACACACACACACACAAATATAAAGTAAATATTTTAAAAAGAATAACTTCCATCATGAGAGCGCTGTCACCTGTAGTCCCAACCCTCAGAAGGCTGAGTCAGGAGAATCACTATAAGTTCAAGGCTAGTCTGGGATCTGTAGTGGGTTCCAGAATAGCCTGGGCTACAGAGCCTGGCCCTGTCTTGAAACAGAAAAACAAAACAAAAGGAGAGAGAGAGAGAGAGAGAGAGAGAGAGAGAGAGAGAGAGAGAGAGAGAGAGAAAGAATCCTATAAAACTAAAGCATTCTGGCATTCTGGGGCAGGGATGATGTTTCAGTGGCTAAAAGTATAAGCATAAGGGCCTGATTTCAAATCCTGAGCATTTACACAAAAAGCTGAATGTGGGTCACATGTCTGTTGATAACCCCAGCAATGTCTGGGCAGAGAGAGAGAGCGTGGCTGGAGCTTGCTACCTAGAGTAGCTGAGCTCTAGGTTCATGACAATCTCAAAGGAATAAGAGAGAGAGCGAGAACACCTGAGGTTCTCCTCAAAGAGGTGTACACTTACAATGCACATGTTCATACATCACACTCACACACTTATTCATACGAATGTGCACACAAAGGAATTTTTTTTTCTTTCATTTATTAGATTTGTCATGGAATCGGCATGGCGGAATATCTGCTCAGGTACCACTCTCACCTTTCTAGAGCCTAGGATAAAACTTCAGTGTTTGACAATCTTCAATAAAAATAAATTACTTGAAAAAGAAAACCATATTTCAGAGTCTTATCTGTAACGCTGTTAACAAGGATATGTTACCAGAGACAGTTAAATGAGCAGAGTCAAGCCATATGCTGTTTCTCCCCCTCATATTTAATAAGTTTATTGTTAGAACACCTAAGATTGGGTGTAGGAAATAATTGGCCCATCTATTCTTGTCTCAATTGAGTACCAAGTCTAGATTGAAGAAGCAGACTTTGACATCATCACCTGCTTAGAGGAGATTAACGCTGGAGGGGGTGGGGGTCCTAGAATAGTGCCCACATAGTGCCCACAGTTAGAGTACAGACGTTTAGGTCCAATTGTTTTAAATGCTACTAACAGGTTGAGTAAATCTGTTAAACCTACTAACAGATTGAGAAATGATGTCTGCATTTAGCCGTGGAGACTCTTCATAACTCTGGCTGGAGTAGTCACTCAATTGGAGCTATAAGGACAAAAATCTGGTCAGAGTAACTTCAAGATCAAGCAGGGGACAAAAAGAGCATGGGTTTCTAGTATATTCAGAATCTTCAAGGTCTCTGAAGAGGAGAAAAAAATGGGGCAGTAGATAAGTTAGGGTCTAGTTAAAAGTAGGCTTTTAAAATAGTTTGGCAGTATTTTCTCCCTGTCTGGGCAGGTGAGGTGGGACATAGGCAGGAAGGGAAGGAGTGATCTCCTGCTCTAGTATACAGCAGAAAAGCAACTCAATAAATAGTTCTCAATGAATTTAAAAATGTGAAGTATGTTTTTTCCCCTGTCAGGAGTCAAGGTCTTAAACTTCTTTTATGTGAATGTACAGATAGGTTCATTCTGACCTTGTCTTTTGTGGAGGGGTAGTTTAGTTCAGTATTTGATGTGAGGCAAATGAAGGCCTACACTCTTACATGCCTGTATTTGTTGGAAATATAGTTAAATTTGGGGGAAGGTTTACTTTGGGCATTCTTCATAGTCATTCGGTACCTAAAGTGGGAGAAGTTCAAGGGTTATAAAAAGTCTTCCATTACTATAGATTCCTTTTCTTTCAAGAGATTGACTGGCTATGTGCAGGCTGATGTGTGCTAAAGACAAACACACACTGCCTGACCATCCAGAAGATAACCTCACTCCGTTTCATGAGAGATTTTGAATCTCTGTGCTTTTCAATGTGGAGTGTGGGATCAGTTCCTCCCATGTGAATCACTGTGACATTTAAAGAGTTCATGGAACCAAGAAAAAGGTAAGGCCTATTGTTGTAAAAAAGAAAATGTTGTAACCCTCATGGAATGTTCCTGGATTTCTGCCACGCAGAGACAGGGATGTGTCCTGGGTGGCAAGAAGATGTGGTAGTCACCCTGGTAATGAGTAGCCCATCAAGTCCCTTGAGGTCTGCAATCATAGATCATGGAAGCAATGAAGCGTCAGTCTCTTTACAGGTTGGGCTCCGGTACTGGTAGCCCTGACTACATTCTCCCTCATCCACATTGTGTGCTTAAAAAGGATTAAGCGAATCCAGCCCTTCCTTTGCTCTCTCCCCAAAAGAGTACAACAGACTCTGGCAAATATTTGCTTAAGACAGATCCTTTCTGATAACCAAACTGGATGGCTTTCAGAGTAACCACAGAGGGAGGATTAGAGAGTTGTCTGAGTGACTCGAAGGAGGTGGTTAAGGAAGGGAAGTTGGGCGTTACCATGGAAAGCTGGAATCCAGCTCTACTGGTACTTTAGCCCCTGCCACTTTGGAATCTCTTAATTGCCACAAAGCCTGGTTTCTGGGTAAACACAATGGAACTCAGTATTTTTGAAGAGGGGGGAAGGGCAAAGAGCAGAGAAGCAGCCTTCTCACCTAGGGAAAAGGGGAGCACTTTCTCAGCTGGGAGAAGAGATTCCATTTCAAGGGCGTAAGATTTAGGAGAGCCCCTGTACAGTGTCATGTAGTCATTGAGTCGGCAAAAATACCATATTGAGAGGTCATAAAGGCACATAAAAGACCCTGGTATATTAAGAATTGCCCATTCTGAGGCTCCAGGCATTGCATTAGGAGGAAGGAATGCATTGAGTCCCATAGTCTGTTAAGGCCTGGCTAGACTGCTATGGCTTAGCTGAGGGCCGGTTGGCTAAGTTTAACACCAGGGCTTTCTTGCTCTGGAAGGTGAAGGCCAGCACCGATCAGGGGTGCTCTGCTCTAGTTCTCTTCAACCCATTTTTAATTATAGCATAAGTACAATATTCACAGCAAATGGTCATTGACCTGGATTGCTATGGCAGGTGTCTGCTTGTTTCCAACCCAATGCTTTGGTTTTTTTTTTTGTTTTTTCTCTTTCTGCCCCCCATATCTTTTTTTGTTTTTCCTTGAAGGAGGCCCATATTTGAAAGGACCTTGCTCATCTTGTTAACTTGTTTTAGTTTTCCAAGAAATTAAGAAAGCTTTTAAATCTAGAGTGAGCACAAAACAAGAGCTATTTTTAAAAATAGTGCAAAGAAAGGGAAATAGAGATTTTTTTTCTGTAGTTTTTGTCTTTTTAAATAATTTTTTATATAATTTATTTTTTATTTCTTCAAGTTACATCTCAATCACAATCCCCTCCCTACTCCCCCCTCCAGTCCCACCCTCCCACCCTCTTCCCCCTCAACCTCCCATCCTCTACCCTTTTTTTTTGTTTTTTAGTTTAAGTTATATCTTTTTCCCCCAATGGCTCCCCCTTTCAGCCCAACAAATGGTTCTTTCTCTTATAACAATAAATACAATACAAAACAACAGAAATAAATAGACCACAATTATGAGACTTATATGGCTTAGCATACATTCTCTTTTTTTTTTTTTTTTTGGCTTTTCGAGACAGGGTTTCTCTGTGTAGCCCTGGCTGTCCTGGACTCACTTTGTAGACCAGGCTGGCCTCGAACTCACAGAGATCCGCCTGCCTCTGCCTCCCGAGTGCTGGGATTAAAGGCGTGCACCACTACGCCCGGCTTTTAGCATACATTCTCAATGTCCAGTCCATATGTATATGGCACCTGACATCAGTTCTTGGCCTTTTGGCTAAGATCAAGTGTAGTATCTGTTCTTATCAGTTTAAAAAAATTTTTACAATAGTTTCATGTCCTGTAAAATTGTATGTTATGATGAGGATGAGGAAAACACTGTCTCTAGTATTAAAGAATAAATAAATAATAAGTTTGGTTCATTTATTTCCAGTTTCATTACAGGTGTGATTAAGTGACTATTTTTGCATTATTTCCATGTATTATTATTATTATTATCATCAATATTATTATTTATTCAATACTTTTCAATTTGCATGTGTGCTTCTGCGTGTGTGAGCATGTGGATGGAAGGCAGAAGACAAACTGAAGCAGCAGTCCTCAGTCATTACCCATCTTTTCTTTTTTCAACACGGTCACACATTGGCCTGGAGCTCTTTAGATAGACTAGGTTGGACCCAGGGAACGGCCAGTTTCTGCCTCACCAGGGCTAGAATAATGTGTGCACCAAACACACCAGCTCTTTTTACATGGGATCTGGAGATGTACTTTAGGTTCACATGCTTGCAAGGCAACAGAGCCATCTCCCAGCCCCTACATTTCAATATTTGAAACCCATTAGAGAAAAAGGAATGGAGAATTCGATCAAGTGACTTGCCTAAGGTCATAGCGCTAGCTATATGTGGGAGAGCTAGAATTTGAATACAGGTCTTCAACTCAGATTTATCGATGTGCAAGAAATACTGTCAACTTTTCAATTTCCCTCATTTTCACATTTTACTCAAATATCTCTTTCCAGAAGTAAGTAGATTAATCATGGCTCTGTACAGTTTTTCACTGGGGCCAAAGTTATTTTCTGTCTCCTTAAAGCCTGCCAAACACTAACCATCTCTAACACACTAAAGGGAGTCTATTCAGTTAGACTATGCTCTCTCGGGCTACCTAATATAAGAAGTCCTTGATTCATAAATCTATGAAATGGGAATTGTAATTGCAACTCCTCGTAGAAATATTTAGATGTATTGAAGCAAATGTATGTATTATTCTAAAAACAGCTGACAAGATTTTATTGAAAATGTCATTATTGCACTAGGCTCTTCTCCAATAATACTCAGCTGTGGATTTAGCAAAAGAAAGATATATAAGCAGACCTTTTTCAAATGAAAACGAGTAACTAACGCTGTACAAGAATAAAGGAGGTTTTCATTTCTCTACTGTGTGATCAGAGGAGAATATCGAGCAATTTTTGTTAGGATAATTACATTTTGGAATGTGAAATTTCAAACTTCACTTGACCTTTGGGTTTTTGAGCTTGTCTACTTTTGGCACAAGATAATTTCCTGATTCTAAAGACACCAGGCGGCTCCTACCAATGAATATTTTAATTATTCAAGTTGCATAAATGACTTGAAACCATATGGAACCAATTTCCCACGCAATGTTCATTGGTTAGAAAATCGTGAGAGGGATGGCTTTGCTATACATGGAATTAATTTCCTTGAACTTCAGACTTCACAGGCTTGGGCATAGCCAGATCTCTCTTAGGTCTTCCACAATTCAGAGGGGTCCACAATCCTGCTGTTACTCTGAACTATTTTAAACATTTTTTTTTTTTTGGCCTTCATCAAAATCAGCTTCCGCCTGTACACTAGCACTAATAACATATTTCCTATACTCGTCAATATTCATTTCTATTTGTATCTTTTGAAGCTTAAACTCTTCCAGGGGAACCAAGTGTGCTGTAACACATGGACTCTAAAATACCCCAAATGCATGATTGCATGAGCCCTGCAGCAATCATTTTGCATGGACTCTTGATGAAATACAAGCCCAATGAAAATGAAACTGCATCATGAGGTTCACCATTTCTCAGCGCCTTGACACTGCGCCTCAGACCTCTGTATCATGTGATTTGTACCACTTGCTTTCTAGGTATGGACTCCACGTCATTGGGAGCTATAACCCTGCTGTTCTCACACTTATTTTTCTGTCACTTCACTTAATAGCGCAGAGCCTCATGTGGAGTGCGTGGGATTATAGCACTTCGTGTGACAAAGTTGGTGGGAGGATATTACAGCAACAGTTATGCTGAAATGAAAATCTGGCATACGTGCAAAAGCATCTTCCAGTTCTGACTCTTTTCCAATTATGGACCTACTATATCATATGTTGTTACTAACATTTATTTTAAGTTGTTATCCCTCAGACTGATTTAATTCTGTGACACAGTAATTTTCAGTTTCTTCTACTTCAATTGACTTAGCCTCAGAACTAACATCAGAAATGCCTCGGCAGCTTTGAAATGGTACGGACTTGAATCTAAGTTGATGATTATGCTGATGGCCAATCACTAAACTTCCCAGTGTAAAAACAGAATCTTTTGACTTCTCACTATATCCCATGGGGATATAAGTGGTAACAGATTTAAAATGCTTTTCGTGATTTTGTTTCCTATTTATATATTATGTATTGATCCTTTCTCCTTCTCTGCCTCCGTCCCTCCCTTCCTTTCTCCCTCTCTCTCTTTCCCTCTCTTCTCTGTAGCATGTATGTGATGTGAAGGTTTCGTGACCCTGTGAGCACAGGCAGAACCCAGAGGATACTAGGAACCTTCCTTTATTCATGTCTAATTTATTGCCTTGAGACAGGACCTGTCACAGAATCAGAAGCTCACAGATTTTGTTAGACTGGCTGGCTAGTAAGCTCTTAGAATCTGGCTGTCTCCTCCCTGCAATGTTTGGCCTACAGTCTTGTACAGCCATGCCAAGATTTTCATATGGGTGTTGGAGACTTGAACTCAGGTCCTCATATCTGTGCAGTAAGTACTGTTAACCACTGAACTGGTTCCCTAGCCTTACTGATTCCCTTGCTTGCCGATTCCATATTTGTGAACTCAGTCTGCTCACTAGAATTTTATTCATCACTTCAGACTCTTCAGACTCAGTACTTGGAACATTTTGCGTTCATTCACTGACACGCACAAACAGGAACAGTTTTGAAATACCAGCAGGACAAGGTAGAGTAAAGCCATGCCCCACCTCCTTGTTTTAGCTCTTATATTATAAACAAGTGCTCTGCCCCCCTTTTAATAAAACTTGTGATTCACTGCTTAAAATCAACCCTGGGCATGGTTTTAAGTTCTGTCTAAGGTTCCTATAGGCAAGACGTCCAAGATGCGCCTCAAGGAGAAAATACACCTATTAGGAAAGCTTGGTTCACACATGAGTGATAGAGCTGTTGGCTGTACGTGCAAGGCTAATGAATCAACTATACTAAATAAAGTGTCTAGAACAGAAACACACCTCAGAACTCCTAAACATTCTAGGTCTTCCTCGGGGCTAGAATAGAGTCCCCCAGGATCACCGGCTTAGAATTTGCAGCCACTCTATCCAAATGGCGAGAATTGACTGTCCATGGCATTTCCTCCTTCTTCGGAAAGCAGCAGGAGGAATAATAAGATGATATTAACAAACTGGTTTTCTTTCTTAATGAGGTGCTGTGTTTCAACAGACATACTATGCTTGCCGTACACTTCTCTTTTCATTACCACCTCTAATAACTCTTTAAAGAGCTGATGGCCAGTTCCTTAATTAATTAGTTTATGTACTTTTACAGCTGATTGGGTGTCACTGAAGATGGTCCCTGACTTAACGTTCAGCAGAGTGTGGCTTGCTCTTGGGAAGTTACGTAGGAACTCATTTAGTACCTGCCCACTCAATGTGTCACATAGACAGCGTCTTTTAAGGATGTGGGTACAGCCACCAAACACAGACAGGGCCCACCTTCTAGTGGTAAAGGCACCCAAATTCAAGATCTACCTATCTGTGCTAATATAGCCGAGAACGAGTTTTTGCCTTTGGAACTTTTCTGTTCCTTCATCTATAAAGTAGAGACGTTAACACCTACTTACAGAGGTCATTCATCTCAAAACCCAAATTCATAAGCTAGGGATCCAGCTCAGAAAGCAGTAGCTCAATGGTGAGGTGTGGGAAACTCAGAACTTGGGCATTTTCCATATTGTTCTGTTTCTGGGCACTGTTTCCTCTAAATGCAACACAATTCAATGTTGTCCTCAACTGATGCAAGTGTAGTCATGTCATAATGATCCCCTGTGGTACAACTGAGGCAGGTGGAAAGATTTACTTCCCTGTGGTACAACTGAGGCAGGTGGAAAGATTTACTTCACTAACTAGTAAAAACAACGTGCTGGGTTATAGATGGAGACTTGCTGTGGTGGTTTATTTGATGGTGCTGCCACACAGAACAGGCTAAAGGCTGAGATATTAGAAGTCTAGGGAGGGGGAGTAAGCCTGGGAGGCACATAGTACAGATCCTTAAACCAGAGTTTGAGATATGACAAACTGCGCTTTCGTTAGCAGTAATTAAATCTGAAATCCACTAAACTTTTAGTTTTTTCTTTGATACTTTGTGTCATTCCTATTCTTCCCCCAAACTAATAAATTCCCTTTAAAAAGCCAAATTTCAAAATTCCTGTTATACCGATGAGCCCAGGTTGGGGTTTCTGGAAAGGCTTTAGAAGTGCTGTAGATAAAGAAGGTGGAGACAGAAAACATGGCATGGATGGAAAAGAATTAGAATGTCATACCCTAAAACTTTTGGGAACAGAGTTGGCTAACATGGTAATGCTTACCTCCACACGAAGAGTGTTTAAGTGACTGTCACAAAGGCTGGAGGTGGCACGATACAAGTACTTAGGACTAAAACACTCTTTGCTTCGATGTTTGAAAAGGGGCCTGTCACCTGAACCCAGAGCTTGCTAATTAGGCTAGTCAAGCTAGCCAACTTGCCCCAGAAATTCCTGCTTGACTAGCCTAATTAGCAAGCTCTGGGTTCAGGTGACAGGCCCCTTTTCAAACATCAAAGCAAAGAATGTATTCCCTCGTATAAAAAGTTCTACCCACTCAGCATTTACGTGGGTGCTAGGATTTGAACTTGCGTCCTGTCCTCATACTTGTGTAGCAAATGTCTTATCTACTGAAGTATCTCCCGAGCCCTTAAAATATCTTTCTGGAGTATTTTTGTCAATAAAATCACAAGTATTCAAAATTCTTGATTTATTCGAAGTATATATAAATATTTTGGATAGCGAAAGTGTAGTATACAATGTGAAGCACCCAGCTTGCTGTGAAGGGTTATTCTAACTGAATAGTTCATTGTGCTGTACAGACTTTGGATCTGGTAAAATTTGTTGTATGATATTTTTTATTTGCTGATTTTTATAATAAAGTTTAAATTTTAACAATTAGCAAGGATTTTTAAAACTTTTTATGAAGTTCCCCAATGAAGAAAAATAATATCAACATTCTTTAAATTTATATTTAGTAATTTAAGCCATCCATCTCAAAGCACATCACAAATGAAATCATACGACTTCTGAAATCTGTGATGGGGATAAGTATTACTATATTTCCAGAGGCAAAGAGACACCATATGCATATTTTTCAAGACTTGAAAATGTTGACTTCTCTATTCAACCAGTGGTCCATACAACTAGATGCATGAATTGCTGCTACTGAATGCTGCTGTTCCTCAACTTGTACCACATTCTGAGATTTTTAAGCCTCAGAAAAATCTGTTCAACGCCTAGTACGAGGCAATGAAAAAAAACACTTTTGCAAAGAGTGTTAAATGACTTCTTGGCTGGTCAAATCCGGGAAAAGGGAATCCGAGCCACCAATTTATTTCCTGATTCAGAAAATGACTCATCACGTAACTTTGTGGATGTTGCTTAACCTTTTAAAATTGTAGTTTCTACAGCTGAAAAACAGGGATAATATTTGTCTACTATACAATAGTAAATACTTTAGGAATGCAAAAAAAAATAATAATCTTGAATCCAGGGACAGTAAATCTGTTTTTTCATGTGCTTGAGATACTACTGACACAGTCACAAAACAGTTTCTGCCAAGGTTGTGCGTTTAATGCTTCCAGATCACCTCCCTGAACGCTGCATTGTACACTGAACCCTCCTTATCCTGCCTTGAATCAGACTGGTGATTGCCATGGGGTGTGTTCCACATGTCAGATGGGCTGCATTTTGCTGCCTGTACCAACTGCCTGTGCCAGGGTGCTTGTCTGCTTGGTTGTCAAGGAAGACACAAGTCAACAGAAGGGAAAGATCCATAGGGTAGGGAGGGAATGTTCCTTGAATTGTGATTCTGGAGAATAAAACCGAAGTTATGAAGCAGCCTATTTCATTCACAGTTTTCCTGCCTTATGATATATTGCTTTGCATTTCTCTCACATTCTAGAGGCCCACTCTGAGAGAAAATATGTAGTTTCCTTCCTTGCTTTGCTTATCCCCCCCCCCCCACTTAGATGTTCTGTAAACTTCTGTTTGTTTGTTTTTTTTGGCTGATTAGTTGGTTTTTTTTTTTTTGAGGGCCAGCTATTTAAAACCATTGATGGGATTTTTCCATATCAATTGCTTAACTTACCAATATATTTCCTTGATAATCTCACACTTGGCAGTAATTATAGTTCACTGAATTTGCTCTGCTGTGTTAAGCAGGTTTCTTCTAAAATCGTCTGTTGATGAAATGAAGCTTGGGAGATTCCAATGTATGGATGGGACAGAAGCTCTCTCAGGAAGAATACAGTAAGCAGACAGGAAAAAACTCTCTGTAAGGCACTGCTTATGTCAGAAGAGATTCACATCTGCTGGGGATTGACACCGAAGGCCAGTGGGGTTGACATAAGGGACAGGAGGAAAAAGCATCAGTGTAAATTGAGCCGTGCTGGAGGAAAAGAAGGCTGTTTGGAAATCAGTAAGGCTCTGTCCTAAGAGAATGAAGTGGGTTCCTGATGGGGACTTTGCTCCAACTCCATGTGTCCATAAGAAACAGAAAACGAGATTGTCTCACTGTATCTAGCCGGGATCTCTGATGAGTGCTGTTGGTACTCACGAATTTCCCTCCTCTGTAAAATTCCACTTGGATCCTTCTCTTTGGTCCCACTTCCCTCCACTGCGCATAGGACTGGGCCATCGGCATTCACACTTATTTCTGGAGAAATATGTACTTGTCAACCTCACTGTTAGATGGACAAATGACTAGGAATAAGGAAAGCAAAGGTCCTAGTGTGGAGAGGCAGTTCAATGAGTGTGAGTACTTGCTTCCAAGTGTGCCAAGGTGAGTTTGGATCCCCTGCATCCTCATTAAAGCCCAGGCAGCTGTGATCTCAGCACCCTCAGAGGTGAAGACAGGTGAATGGAAGAGCGTGCTGCCTGCCAACCTAGCTGAGCTTCAGCGAGAGACCTGAGAGAATAAGGAAGAAAGTGATAGAGCAGGATCATTCATGTACTCTGACCTCAGCGTGTGTGCATCTGCACATATACCACCCACGCACACGTACAAGCACACACGAACACACACACACGAACACACACACACATGAACACACACACGAACACACTCACACGAACACACACACACATGAACACACACACACACACACAAACACACAGGACAGGACTGACAATTTGTATCAAGATTTTAAGTTCTTGATCACTGTCCCCCCCTCCTGAAAATTTCAGCAGAGCTTCAAGGGAAATTTTGTCTTATGCCAGCAGTATTCAGCTTGTTTTCCTTAAAACAGATATATTATTTTGTACTACCAAGATAGTATCAGGTTTGCAGATGCCGCTTGCTACTCTGAGAAACTCATTGCATACGTTAGTCTCTCATGCATCTTCCCACAACATAGCCTGAGCAACAGTTTTTCTGTTTATATCCCTAGTACTATAACAGAAATACTCACACTCTCTATCACAGTATTGAAAATACTATTTTCTACTTGATCTTTTTTTTAAAGGTTTATTTAGTTTTGGTTTTATTTATTTTCATTTATTTCAATGATTTTTTTTTTTTTTTCACTGTGCAGTAGTGTTTTGACTGTATGTCTGTGTGAGGGTGTCAGATTCCCGGGAACTGGAGTTACAGACTGTTGTGAGCTGTCGCGTAGGTGCTGGGAATTGAACCCTGGTACTCTGCAAGAGCCGGTTAGAAGGTTCTTAACTGCAGAGCCATCTCTCCAACCCCAGCTTTACTTATCTTTTTTTCCTAATGTGTGTGGGCGTTTCCCCTGCATGTGTAGCCGTCAACCACATGCATGCATGCAATACCAGTGATGGCCAGGAGGGGGCGACAGATCCACTGTTGCGAGCTGCCGTATGGGTGCTGGGAACTGAACGTGGGTCCTCGGAAGAGCAACAAGTGCTTTTAACCACTGAGCCACCTCTCTAGCTCCCTACTTGACCTTTAAAATTACATATTTGTTTGTTTAATTTATGGGAATGGGATATACACATGCATGGGGCTCAGAAGGCAACTTGTAAGAGTTGGTTCCTCCTTCCACCATGTGGGCTCTCGGGGAGCAGCAGCGGTTACCAGGCGCAGCCGCAGGAGCCTTGCTTTACCCACAAAGGCATCTCGAAGGCCCTTGATTAATTCACGTGGAACTGGACTTCTGTCTTTTCTGGGCTGATCCCTTGAACACGTTGTAAAATGCATGCTTATGTTTGAAATAAAACTAGCTTCCCTATTAGCAGAGACCTGTTCTAGGTGTGACCTGGGAAAGGATTAGCTGCGATTCCTTTTTCTTCTGAATCTTCCTTTAGAGAATTTGTGGCTAAGTAGTTTCCTCGTTTTGACAGTGAGCAAGCAAAAAAGTGTTTAATTGGATCAGAGCACAAGGGTACCAGAAACTTCTGCAATAAAAAAAATGATTCACAGGGGCAAAAAGAAAAAAACATTTTTTTTCTTCACTGTTATACATTCTGTTAAATAAAACATTACCAAAGGTTGGTTTGTTTGTTTGTTTAAAGAGAGACAGTGAGGTATTTTATCTGCTTATACTTTAATTGTGAGCCTGTGTCCTTTCAGTGGTGAACTGTCTCACCACACGGATGTCTGAAGATATGAATTAAAGAAAAATTTGAATAGCAGAGGCTGGACTGTGGGTTAGTAGTTCCCTTGGAAATACATCTTAAAAGTAAAGTTCATATAAGCTATTCTGAAGAACATCAGTCTTCATTGCTTTCGTTGCCTTCACTCCCTTCTCCCACTTAACTCTCCCCATGTAACTTAAGTTTCTCCTTTTCGTTTGTCTGTAAAGCCAAATTTTTCTCTTTTTCTTTTTCAGACTAACATTCTAGTGTCAGAGGCCCCTCGAAAGTGCTGAAGGTTTACTTTATATCTGTGTTTACTCTGTGAGTCTCACACTTTGGAGGTATCCTTTGAAGGGTGACATTGTCAGGTGTCCCAGTCCCCATTCTAAAGGCGGAGGACAGAACAGGAAGACTAGGTACCCTCTACCTCAGTACACAGTGAGTCATCTCATTCCATGAGAACAGGAAACCATTTTCTCTATCCATTCAGTGCAAACTTGTTTGTTTCTTACTGTTTTTAGACTGAGCTTTGTGTCCACTGCCAAATAGTTCACGGATCAGACAAGCTGTAGAAGCACACACATATGCACATATACATCCCCGTATTTTACACACATATACCTTTGCATCACTGTAGCATTATCCCTGATTTTTTTTTTAACATTTTAATTAGCATTTGTACCAGGTCAATACTAGTTTCCCTGTTATGCAAACCCACACCCATGCTAAGTGTCTCTAGGGTTAGGAACACAGTGATAATATGCCTGTTTGGTTTCGATGCTAGGTGCAGGGAGCCCCAGGTCATTTTCAGGAGAGAGAGATTGATTCGAAGGAGAGCCTTACCAAAGGAGTGGCCATTCCCACCCCTCAGTAGTAACAAAAAAAAAAAATATGATGAAGAACCAAAAGTGACAGAATATTAAAACCCAACAATGGTTTAATTCTCATTCTGTCAAGAAACTCATGAAGCTATCTTCAGGAGAAATCTAGGCTCTCCGGGAGAGGGAGTGTACACCGAATGGGAGCTTTCCACATCCATGAAAGCCTACCTACCCTGCCCTTTGAAATTTGGGTGCTTGTGCAAATTGCTTTGATTCCAAGGTGTGTATGCAAGCAGAGTTCCTCCTGTGGTTTCAGGTTCTCGTGGGCCAAAGCTCGGGGCCGTTCCCTGTTTCTGAGCTCCTCTGGTGATCCGACAGCTGATGCCAGCCCTCCCCAGGGTCCTCTAGCATGTCCTCTCAAAACATACATGGGCAGAGTGTCTGGCTTGGGGGAGGCAGAGAGGTTTTCACTGAAAAGCAAGACAAACACTTTCAAAGAAAACCTATTCTTCTTTTAATGTCCACTATTATTGGTGTGTGGGTGTGTCTGTATGTGTACAGATGGGTACATGCCATGGCTGTAGTGTGGAGGTCAGAGAACTTGCAAGAGTTGGTTCCCTCTTTCAACCTTGGGTTCTGGGCCTCTAAGTAAGGTCACAGGCTTTGTAGGTCAGATGCTGAACATGCTAAGCCATCTTCATTATTTTAATAACATGTATATCAATTGTATGGGCATAAATGTTTTGCCTGCAGGTATGTATTGAAGCATGTGCATGCAGACCCTGTGAACATTCTGAAATTAGAGTTACAGGTGGATGTAAGTTGCCATGTGGGTGCTGCGGGGGGTGGGGCTGGGAGGAAGACAGGGTCCTCTGCAAGGGCTACCGCTCTTACCGGCTGAGCCATCTCCTCAGTCTCTTGTTAAACCATCTTACCAGCTCAAGAGACCCAGCTCCTGAATACACAAAATCTCTTTAATTATAGACAACTTCCTGTCCCTCATGGTAAAGCCTCCTCCTTGGTGCCCTACATTCCCAGACTCTCTCTATCCCAAGCAGATACTAGAAAAGGGGTTTTCTTAAACGGTAGGACTCTGGGTCACTTTACAGAAAGGGTTTGGACTATGACACAGTTTTTTTCCCCCCTGGGGCTAGTCAGTACTGCTTCCTGACCATAGGCAATGCCTGTCAGAGAACAACTTTGTGGAGTGCCTCCCATCAAATTCTTTTTTTCTTTTTTTAGTTTATAACTTTAGTTTTGGAACTTTTATTACAAGTTTATATTGCATGCCAAACATCTCTCCTTCCGGCTCCCCCTGAATCCCCTTGGCTTAAGCCCCGCCCCTCCTCTTTAGCTCACCCAGACAATTTTACTCCTATTCACATGTCGTGTATGTGTGTGAGTGTGTGTGCGATTTTATTTAACTATAAAATCTGGGAACCAAAAATCAGAGAATAATACTTAAACTTGCAAGTAACTGTCTCTAGGGGAAGGAGAAGTTGGAAATTTCAGGCTTTTATCAATTATTATGTGTTACCACATGGTTTTTAATCCACAGGCATTCTTTACTCTAATAAATATAAAATATTATTAAATTAAAATTTAAACATGTCATCTTTAGGGAAGTGAGAAGATGTCCAGTTGTCAAAGAGACCTGAGCTTGGATTCTCGACATCCACATGAGAGCCAGGCATGCGTCTTTATCTCTATAGCTGGGGGTACAGACACAGGCAGATCTCAGGAGCTCACTGGCAAGAAAGTACAGTCAATTAGTGAGTTCCAGGCTCAATTCATAATGTGGACTGGAAGACTTGTGATGGTGTCCTCTGGCCTTCCTGTGCCCACATATGCATGTCATGTATACTCACAAAATGAATAAAAATGTCATCAAAGTTGGTTGGTACATGTCAGTGGTACGGTGCTTGTGAGATTGTGGGTGTGAAACTCAGGACTACAGACACACAAAAACCACTTCAAAGGTTGAAGTAGATGGAGCCAAGCAATTTTAGAACAATTTAAACCAAAAAAAAAAAAAGTGAATGTTAAGCCTTACAAATAGAATAACACACTAAAAAGGAAGTGATCCTCTGCAGGTCTATTCGAGCAAATCTTTGTCTATAGCTTTAAAACTTTGAAACATAAAATAAGGTGAAGAGACTAGGGTGAGAAAACTTGTCTCCCTATCTTGGAGCAGTCCAGCACCGAACACCACCAGACTTGGGGTTCTGCAAGTCAAGGGCCTGGACCTACATCTTGCCAGCTGTGTAGACATGAAGTGCCTCATATCCTCACCTAAGAAGAGCAGGACCTGCCTTAGAAGGTGTTATGTAGATTAAATGAATAACACATTTGCAATTTTTTTCATCAACTGTTTGGCACCTGCAAGTGTTGGTTTTCTTTGTTTTGACTTGGCCAGGTGACAGGGTAGGGAAGGGCAGCCTGGAGCACTGGCAAGCTACGAGGAAGGATCTTTTGGCAGGCAGCTCCCCCAAAGAAGGCAGGCGAGATGGTTGAACCTGCTGCTATAAGAGCCTGGAAAACTCCACTCAGGAATTAGTCTTTGGGGCAGGCTTCTTGAAGTTAAATTCTGTCAGGCTGGATCCCTGAAGAAAAGTGAACGGACTCTATAGGCCAGGATTTCATGGCAGACTCTAAGACACAAGGCTCTCTGTGTGTGAAAGCATTTTCACACACATAGGTACCAGTTTTCATGAACTTAAATGTATTTTTCTGATGGAGTACAGTTTTCGTTTTCAGAGCAAAGTGCACTCTTGGAGGCAAAAGCAAAAATAAGAAAGCTTATGCTTAGTACAATGTAGTGTCTTCCTGAAGACTGTCTCCCTTATAATCTCACATTTTACGATGCCTCGTATGCAGTACATTACATGCTCAGTAATTATGCATTGGTTTCATTTTTTATCCTTTAAAAAACACTGAAAAGCCTGCTTTAAAATATTTTCAGCTTTGCCGGGCGGTGGTGGCGCACGCCTTTAATCCCAGCACTTGGGAGGCAGAGGCAGGCGGATCTTTGCGAGTTCGAGGCCAGCCTGGTCTACAAAGCGAGTCCAGGACAGCCAGAGCTGTTAAACAGAGAAACCCTGTCTCGAAAAACCAAAAAAAAAAAAAAAAATATTTTCAGCTTCTTAAAACGGTACCGCATGGACAACAATTTCGGTAAGTTTTCCATCTGATTCTGGAGGGACTTACTTACCCTCCTGAATTTCTATGCCTTCCAAGTGCTGGGAATAAGTTAATTTACCACACAACTAAGCACACAGAAGTCTCATATGTGGGAGTCATCTGTGTGAAAAGAATACACTTGTTCTTTTTTCAAGTGTCCTAAGTATAAAATTTTATTTGATTTACCAGTTCCACAAGAACTGGTAAATTTACCATTTCAACCCATAACAGTAAAGTTAGTCATTTTTTAAGATTGGCCTGGTCTACACAATGAGTTCCCAACCAGACAGGGAGAACCTGTCTTTAAAAATATTCAGATTTATGCCAGGTATGGTGGCACATGCCTTTAATCCCAATATTTAGAAGGCAGAGGCAGGTGGACCTCTGAGTTGGAGGCCAGCCTCCAACTCCAGTTGACATACTGAGTTTTAGGACAGCCAAGACAATCCAGAGAAACCCTGTCAAACAAACAAACAAACAAAAAACAACCAAACAAAACACAAAAATCAGCCTGGCAGTGGTGGCACACACCTTTAATCCCAGCACTTGGAAGGCAGTGGCAGGTGAATCTCTGTGAGCTCCAGAACAGTTGAGGCTACACAAAGAGACCCTGTCTGGAAAAAGGAACAAAGCAAAATTACCTTTATGAAAAAAGAAAACTTTCCATACATGTGCACACACAGATGAAAGAAAGGAGGGAAGGAAGGAGGAGGGGACCCAAAAATATTATACTGGAGAAACACAGAGAGAAAATGAACACAGGCCAGCACCGTTCCAAGTGCCCCAGTTGCACAGAATAGGATCCTGGTGCTGTTCAAAAGGTACTCTTAAGAATTTGCCCACCTCCCCCCGCCAGCTGCAGAAATGGCTCAGTGGCTAATATGAGGACAGGAGTTCAGATCCCCATAGTGTTATGAAAAGCCAGGAAGATATTGCAGCTTCCTGTAACCCCTGGGGAGACTAGCCAGAAACCAGCAAGCTCCAGATTCAAGAGGTACAGCTTCAGTAAATACAGTGAAGAGTGTTAAGACTGGACCTAATCTCCATGTGCTCCCAGCATGCCTCAGTTTCTACCTATTCCAGGGCATGCCCCTTCCCCCAAAGCCCTTTCCTATATAATTCTGGGGACATTTTGGGGGGGCTTCCTCTCTCTCCCGCTCTTCCCAGCTCTCTCCTTCTCTTTCCCTCCCTCTCACTCCCTGTCTCTCTGTTTCTGTCCCTCTCCTCTCTCTCTCTTTCTCTGCCTGTGCACGCTGTTTCTCTTTCTCCCTCTCATATATAAACCTTTCTATATCTTAATTTGGATCATTTCACTGGCAAAGAAAGTATCAATTAACAGAGTAAATCAACGAGAAATCAAAGGCACCCCACATAAACATTGGCCCCCCCACATGTACTTGCACATCCATGTGTGTCTACACACACACACACACACACACACACACACACACACTCACACACCATACATGCATATACATGGAAAAAAGATAATGCCTTTGAAGACTGGTGAGATGGCTGGGTCAGTAAAGTGATTGCTATGCTGGAGTGAGAACTGACATAAAGCAGGACTGGGTGGTGTGTGCCTGCAATCCCAGTTCTAGGGAGGCAGAGGCACGAGGATCTAGAAGGCTCATTGGCCGTCAGCCTAGACAAATTGGGGAGCTCCAGGTACAGTGAGTGACCTTATCACAAAAACTAAGATGGCAAGTGATTGAAGACCAGCCTGTGACCTCTACATGCACTGAAAGAGGGAAGGGAGGAAAGAGAGAGGAAGAGAGGGAGAGGCAGGAAATCACCTTCGCTGTAAAAATAAGTGACATGCTCTTATCACAAGAACAAGGTCATTCACTTGCATCTCTGTGTCTGTTTTGAGTTGACTATTGGAAATGATTTAAAAAAAAAAACACTTTTTCTTTAAATATTGACGACATGCTCAGCAATAGTCAAAGCCTTCCACGTGCGTTAATCCAGCTGTGTTTTATAAAACATCTGTGAGCTGACTACTCCCTATGCCCAGTATATGGATGAGAAAAATGAGTATAGGAATGAACCTCAACCAACGTTATCCAGCTGACACTCAAGGGGCAAGAGTTCAAAGCCACACAGGCAGATCCTTGAATCTTAGGCTCTGTAGCAGCGACAGGCTTGTCACACTCTGTGTGCCACACTCTGGCATACATGCCACTGGGCTTCAAAACGATATGTTCTGGTTTGGAAAAAATGAATGTGAACAATTTTTATTAGAGAGAGAGAGAGAATGAGAACAAGTGTGTGTGAGTGTGCATGGGTGCGAGTGTATGTGTACGTTTGTCAGTGTGCATGTGTGACTGTGCATGTGTTAATGTGTCTATGTGTGTATGTAAGTAAATGTGTGTCTTGTGTGAGTGTGTTTGCGAGTATGTCTGTGTGTGTGCATGTGTGTATGAGAGTGTGTGTGGATATGTGTGAGGGTGTGTATATGTGTGTGAGGGTGCATATGTGTGTCTGTGTATGTATGTGTGACTGTGTGTGATGTGGTGTGTGTGTGTGTGTGTGTGTGTGCATGTTTGGAGAGGTGCATGTGTGGTAGTGTGCACAACCAGCAAACCTCAGGGATTCTCCTGCCAGCACTCCTCTGGTGCTAGAATTAGAGCGCATGCCAGCAGGCCTGGTTTTTCACCTGGGTCCTGAGGATCTGAACCCATGTCTTCTACCCTGCCCTTTTTATTATAATTATAGAAAAAAATAGAGTACTTTCCACAGTGAGAGAATGTTTAAATGCCAAAAACAAACAAACAAAACCCAAAAGAACAAAAGCTTCCAGTAGACTGTACCTTCCCTGCCCTGCCGGAGGTGTGGTACATTTACACAATGGAATACTACTCTGCTATCAGAAACAAGGAAATCATGCAATTTGCAACCAAATGGATGGAATTAGAAAAGCTCATCATGAGTGAGCCAACCCAGACTCAGAAAGTACACATAGTATATACTCATGTATAACTGGATGTTAGCCATGTAGTACAGGATAACGATCCTACAACCAATAAACCCAAAAGAACAGGAACATAGACTTGGTTATCTGTTGGTGGGACACTCCACCCTAGTGGAACTGCCATGTATGGCCCTGTGCAAGAGGAAGCTCTTAGCCCTCATGTGACTATGAATTGAGGGAAGCTGATACATGGAGGCACCCCACCCTGGAGGAGTAGGATAGGTGGTAGAGAGGGTAGAGGGTGGGAGAGTGGGACCGGTAGGGGGTGGAGGGAGGGGACTGTAATGGAGATCTAACTTGAATTAGTAAATAAATGTTTAAAGAAAAAAAAAACTTCCAGTAAAGCACTCACTAAATAAAATCAGAAAAAATTGAGTGTTACACCTTAACATCCACCTGGAAATTCTGAGAAACCAGGAACAAAGTCTCTCCTCCCCTTGCTGTCTCTGTTCAGTCTAGAGTCATGGAGTGCATTTAAGTGCTGAGAATGCCTCCTCTTGCCAACACAAAGAAAGGAAGAAAGTGAGCCGAAGACCATCCAAGAGGGCCAGATTGCTGGAGCCTCTACCAGGAAACCTCCTCATATACTAGGTTTCCAGTTGCCATAATTCATTTCTCATCTCTGATGCTCCTTTGGTGGGAGAACCAAAAAAAAACAAAAACAAAAACAAAAACCACCAACAACAAAAAACCTCACCTGTTCGTGTTGAGTTTTTAGACTCTCACTTGGTTGCTTCCTGGTGAAGGTCAGACAAACATTTTTCTTTTGTTTGAACCCATCCTTTACATTTTCCCAGGTCACTGAAGCTGAGCCTTTATAAATCTCAGATTGTCACTTGCTATTCTTTGAGGAGAATAGTTGACAAAAGAATGTACAAGAGGGAGTTATCCACCAGAGATAGAAAATATTTGGGATTGGGTGGTGGCTATTTTTAAGCAAGGAGGAATAGGGAAAACAAAGAAGAAAAGAGAGAATTTCGTTTTGTTTTTTTTTTTTTTCAGAGTCCCACCTTAGGCAGGGAGTATCAGGTGAGAGTCATTCTGAAAGGATTACCTAGCCCTCAACCCCTGGGAATTCTCAACCTGTATTTGTTTTTGTCTCCCAACAGAGGTGTGGCAGGAAGGGGTCATGCAGAAGGTGAACAAGACTTTAAACGCTCCACTTCCTCACTGTGGAGTCAGACCAGGTAAGCTAAACTCACTCTTCTTTTTTTTTTTTAAATCAAACTCTTCCTCAACAAGTCTTATCTTTTTACTGGAGCATGCCTTGCTACTACAGACTCTAGGAGCATGGAGCTTGACAAACTCCTTCAAGAAGAAAAAGAGAACAAAAAAACTTATACTTGCTGTTGTCTGTAAACCAGACAATTTTGAGTTTTAGACCTCATTGTTCTCACTATTTGAACTTCCATGAGTTACGCACACACACAGTTTAGTAAAAAAGAATCAACGTTGAACCTAGTGGTAGTCGCAGCTACTGGGGAGGCAGAGGGAAGGGGATCACAAGTTCTAGGTTAATTTGTGAAGATTAGTGAGACCTTGTTTCAAAATAAAAAAGCACAAAGAAGGGGTCTGGAGAGATGGCTCAGTGCTTAAGAGCATTTAAGCACCACTCTTGCTGAAGAGCATCAATTCCCAGCAGCCACATGGTGACTCACAACCATCCACAACTCCAGTTCCAGAAGATCTGAGGCCCTCTTCTGACCTCTCTGAACACGAAGCATGCATGTGGTAAACATACATTCAGGAAAATAAAAACTCACATTAAATGAATAAGTATAATATATATTATATATGAAAAGGGCAGGGAATGTAGCTAAATGGTAAAGTACCACCACTGTTGGAAGAAGGTCTAACATTAGTTCTCAGGGGCTGATTTCAATGCTAGAGATCTGGTTACTGCCCTTTCTGAGGTACCCTCTGATTGGTTATTAAAAACCCATGATGGCCAATTACCTGGGCAGAAAGAATATAGGAAGGTGGGACTTCTTGGGACAAAGAAAAGGGACCCTGGGTATTACACAGAGGACCCACTCTTTCTGTCAAGAGACATGGAGAAGACAGATGTGTCTGAGAGCTCTGGAACGTACAGCAAGCCACTTGGCTGGCCTGGATTAGGTGGTCTGGGATTAATTTAGGTGAACTAGTTGAGAGTCCGCCCAGGGAAGGGCTAGCATTGAAACGTTAAAAGATCTTGGTGTATTTAATTATTGTGAAAAGGCTGCCTTGGGTTTCAAGTCTCCAACCAAGGCGAGCAAAGCCCTGGCAGCTACCCTTCCAGGCCTGCTGGCCTCCCACGCAGCTACTGGCTGCTCCACTGGTCTAGTATAATAATTTATAATTATTAATAAATATCTGGAAGCTGCCCCACTGGCTGCCCCGCCAGGAGAGTCAGGCCTGCTGGCCTCCCACCAGGCTGGCAGCTACTCTGCTGGACTAATATTACAGTTTATATTTATTAATAAATATAATTGACAACTAAGATGCAGTTTCATATTCTAGCACTCTTTATTCTTGGGTTCAGTTCCTAGTACTGAAGGAAAAAAAAAACAGATATGCTTTTTATTTTTTCAAGCCCTATTACTTTTATCAACCAGTGGCAATATAGTTAATTCTAGTATACTCAGGGAATCAGGAAATGACGTTGAATATGTCTCTAAGTGAATCTGAATCTCCCACTATTGTACAAAATAAAAGACCAGACTACATATTCCCTACGAATAATCTTCCTCTGAAAAGTCTTAAATTGTATCTAGATACACCTATACATAGACTCACCCGTTTTGTGCTGAAGAAAAACAATTGAGTGGTGGTGTAGTATTTCAGTAAAAGCTATTATGAACACCTATCAATCTTGGCACAGAATTCAAACACCAAGTGGATATGGTTGACCCAGAGCAACAAAAGGCAGGCACCTACCTATCAATGGAACTCACCTTTGTCGCCTGTCAATCTGTTTTTGCCACTTTACTATGATGTAATGGCAATTTATTCTTTAGACAGCTTCTGGTAAACCCAAGACTAGGAAAAAGGCCCAGTCATCCTTTGTCAGAAGTATAACATTTTCATTTCCCTTATTTACGATGAACCTAGAAACGCAAACAGTGTAAGGAGTGGGTACTGGGTGTTGCCAATGTAATCAAACCGTGCTTTGTCAAAGAAAACTTGTATGTTCTAAAAGGACTGATAATATGAGTTGGTGGACAACTTCTTGGACACTTAAGAAGATGTAAGCAGAACAGAATCTTAATTGAAAGGAATTGATTCGCCAACTCTTTTGCTCCCACCCAGTTCACCTCCCACGCTTACTGTACCTTTCCCCCTCTCTTGAAAATCTTCCAGTTCTAGTTAGCTCTCAAATAAGTTTTGGTATTCTCATCCAACAGCTTCTAGTGAATGTATTTGGAAGGCAGCCTGGCCCACTGAAGAGAACACAGGTTTTTTGTGGTAAAATAGATCTTCTTCCTTGGAGTTAGTCTACCATTTATTAACTAGTTGGCTTAGGGTAAATGTTTTAACTTCTCTTTGTTCAGTTCTCCATTGACATATTTGGAATGATAGTATCAACGTTAAGGGTTATTGTGAATTGTCAGTCGTGTAATATGAGTGAAGGCTGGCATTGAGAAATACACGGTTAATCGCAGGGAGAATTGAGAAAACAGCCATCTTTGATGATACTTTTGAGTAAGGTTATAATCTGGTCATGTTACTGTCCACTTCAAATTTCAGCGAGTGAGTCCCCTTGTTGTAAGAACCCTAGTCTTTCTCACACAGCTTACAAGTCTATCATGCTGGTTTTGCTCTGAGTCCTCAGACCTCTCACTGCTCTCCAAGTTCCACTCTACTGATTCCTTTGTCATAGGGTGTCTTGGTGTCTTGCTGAGAAAACTGCATTTGTGCTATTCCCTCTTCCTGAACTGATGCATTGTCTCCTTGGCATAAAGTCAACTCTTAGTCACCTCTCAACTTTGTTTAATCACCTTTGTCTTCATTGTTTTCCAAAGACTTCCTGATCCAGCCTGGATTGTGGGTTACCATGACGTTCTGTCCTCTTCAGCCCAGCCGTGGTACTCACTACCCTGTTCAAGGACTTCCCATCAGATGTGAATCCTCCATACACTAAGCATTTGTTGAGAACTAGATTATATTGTTCCCTTACCATGCGCAGGACAAAGTATGCAATAACTGAAGAACTAACCTTAGAAAGACAGACCATGCACAGACCCAGTGTCTGCTTCTTTGAGGGGCTTGTTATACGAATTCAGGCAACCATGGGAAAGACATGAGCTTCCTGCTTATTTCTTACTTTCCACTCCCTATTCTAATAGAAAAGGAAGTAGCGGGACAGACAGACTACTTAGGAGATTAGTCATCTCTAGGTGCTTAAAAAAAAAAAAACATAGTTTTCTGTATCATCAAATGTACATAAATACCGATTACATTAAGAATGATGTGTTAGTTACTTTCCTCAATGGTATGACCAAACACCTGACAGAAACAGCTTAATGGAAGGAGGGATTATTTTGTATTACGATTGAAGGAAATGGTCCATTATGACAGGAAGGCATGGTGGGAAGAGCTTGCAGTGGATTGCCACACTGTATCCTAAGTTATCAAGCAGAAAGAAATGGATGTTGATGCTCAGCTCGAGTTCTCCTTTTTATTCAAGCAAGGACCCCAGGCCACAGAATGATGTTGTCCATTGGGGCGGGTCTTTACATTTCTAACATAGCCCAGAAACCTGCTCAAGATTCTAGATGCTGTCATATTAATGGTATTAATCACAGCATAGCCACGTGTACCCAACTAGTCTAGGATTGGGAAATGTAGTCTAGGCAGGCCTCAGAACTGCTGCCTCAGCCTAGTGAGTGCTGAGGTTATAGATATGTGCTACTACATCTAGATCAATAACATAATTTTTTTTACTAAAAAAAATTATTTTTTTTATTCTTTGCTCATACAAAACATCTCAACTACAAATTCCCCTCCCTCCACTTCTCCCAGGCCCCCTCTATCTTTCTCCTCCCCTAGATTCACTACTCCTCCATTTCCCTTCAGAAAAGAGCAGGTATTTCAGTGATTAAACTGAACATAGTATAACAAAATACAGTAAGACTAGGCACAAAGCCACATACCAGGATTGAATGAGGCAACCTAGTAGGAGGAAAAGGCTCCCAAGAACAGGCAAAAGAGTCAGAGACACCCCCACTCCCACAGTTAGGAGTCCCACAAACACACCAAGCTAACAACCATACATATATACAGACGACCTAGGTCAGACCCATGCAGGCTCCATGATTGCCACTTTAGTCTCTGTGAGCCCCTATGTGTCTTGATTAGCTTGTAAACTTTTAAAGAAATGAGTATTAAAGTCTTTTATATTAAATTAAAATTTCTATATGTGTCAGACCCAGGAAGAAAATTGAGGGCTACTACTGGTGTGTGTGTGTGTGTGTGTGTGTGTGTGTGTGTGTGTGATGACTGTTAGCTACTTGAATTGCCATTTCTTCTAAGTGTTATCCTTCCCAGACATTCCTGTATCCCTCTGGGTAGGCCTTCTCTCAGACATTCCACATCACTATGTCTTTATGCTTTAATCTTTTCTTCTCAGATAAGACATGACAGCAATGACAAGGGTCTGTCTTTCAAGCCCAGTGAAGTTCTTCTACACTTACAACATGAGGTCTGTTTTGTTACTTTACAGTTAACTTGGGGGTGCAGCTATAACTTACTTTATCAATTTTTTGTACCCTAATAGTAGGTACTTTTTGTACCCTAATAGTAGACTGCTGCTTTTCAGATTCTATATTCTATATGGCAGTGGGCACTCAGAAGTTTCTTCTGAAGCACTATGGGTTCCATGATGTTGCTGAATAAGAATAGTATGGCAACCTAGGAACTAAGCATTCGGGTCTGTTGTTCTGGGGATGTAGGTAATCAGATACCAACTGTGTATGGTATTGTACAGTAGAAAAACCAAATTTACTGCACTTCTGAAAAAAATAGTCTTCCTCGGGAAATCATTATGAAAAGATGTTTTTGTAAAGTGTGTTACATTTATTGACAAAATAATAACCCATTACTAGACCATCAGTGCTTCTCAGCAATTTACCAGCTTTACTGCAAAAGAATGCTTGGGTAACTCCAAATATCTGAATGCTCTGCAAGTCCTGTGCTATACAAGTTATGAAAAGGATTATAAAGAAGATGTTTAAAATGAGAAATCAGTAAAAACTTCTTCAGAGAACTACAATGTGTCAGAATTGTGAAGTGAACAGTTGGAAATTGATGCTTGTAGCAGACATTGAAATTCCAGCACTAGAAAGGCTGAGGAAGGATTGAAAATTTTAAGTTAAACTCTCTCTCTCTCTCTCTCTCTCTCTCTCTCTCTCTCTCTGCCTCTCTCTCTGTCTCTCTCTCTCTCTCTCACACACACACACACATACCACACAACACACAAGCACAACACACACATACCACACACACCACACACACACACACACTCACCACAGCTTTTAGCACAGAGGGATTTGAAGGAGGGAATATAGGAGGGATTAGAGGGAGGAAAGGGAAATGGAAAATAGTGTAATTATGTTTTAATTAAAAATGTAAATTAAATAAAATTTGAGATTAAGTATGAAAAGGAATATTTTTACTTCAACCAATACCCTGTGTCATCAAAATAGTACGCTTTTATGATCTGCATTTCTGCTCACAGTTTCTATTGTCCTTACAAGTAGCACTGAAAAGAATGAGAAATATCTTATTTTTGATACAACAAGAAGTAAAAAGTATAGCTTTAGAAAGCCCATGGGAATACAGAAACTGAAGAACTGAATGTAGACAGGAAGGCAACTCCACAAAGCCATGGAAATAACCAACATTCAATGGTATTGGCACTCTGAGCCTAAAGCAACTTGAACAGGACAGAATCCTGTTCATGAGTTTCTGTAGGGCACCTTTACTAGATCATACTCCTATAGGAGTTGCTAATACCCCTAATATGACCCTCGTTCAAAATAAAGCTTTTAGGAATCTCCGAAGATTAAGGTACTTCAGTGTGTTCGTGCACTTTAATCTTTAAGCAGAAATAGAGGAAATTATGAAAAATAACTTCCCTCGATGTAACCCAGGGTACCTTCAGTCACCTCATTTTACAGAACAATAGAAAAATAAAGTTCATTATTCCCTGGGTTAGTGTTAGGGTTCCCTAGGGTTAGGGTTAGGGGATGGGGTCCAGGGGGATAGTGCTATTATCAAGATTCTGATTTCTAGCTACACTTTTCTTTTTGTTTTTCCCTCTGAAACATGGGAATGAGAGCCATGGTCACTGAGCCTTCAGAATATTGGCGAGTTGATATTTGTAAAGGACTGGGGGTAAAAGAAGTCGTGTGAGCTCAAGCTGTCTGTTCATGCTATGATTTGATCCATGCTGGCTCCAGTGTGTAAACAAAAGTAACTTTTATTACAGATAACACAAGGTTGCTAAAACAACCTAAGGAAAGCAGAGTGAGGTGTCTACCAAGACAAACCAGGAGCATCTTGGTTACTTGGACCTCCTGTTGAGGTCACAGGATTTTTAACACAGTAGTGTTTGCTTTTCAAATTAGCATACTTCTGAAAACAAAGCCATGTCTCTTCAGTACCTGTTTCTGATGTTAGGTGCAGTTCACATGCATCTAACAATGGTCTTTACAAAGATAGTTTTATATTCCAGTGTGGCAGAAGCAGAATATCCCTTTAGCAGATTAAAAAGAACTCCAATAGAATACGCAAAATGACTCATGTGTGAACTCGGATGTAAAACAATGAGGAGCCAGACTTCCCTGGAGTCATTTGGAATCTTGGATGCTGTCCAAAGTCCAGAGTTCAGATTGGATTTGATAACAGCTATGACTTTGTCACCTACTTTTCAAGTTACCTTTGTTTCAGCTTGCAAAGGTGACACTGTCCCTGTCCATAGGTAGCTATTAATCTTGGTCCATACTGAGTGACAGCCCTCACATATGTATTATCCAGTGTGAAGGGATATTATTATGTATTATATTATCCACCGCCTCACACTGCCTTCCAGGTGAAGAGCCTTTTACTAGCCTCTGGCCCTGATGTCTCTGCCCTGGTGGGGGGGAGGGGGAGGCAATCTTCATTTGATTAAATCCCTTTATCTTACTGTTCTTCAGTGAGTTATGTGACCACAGAAAGCTTACATTCCTCTCTGATGTTTGAGACCCTAAGTTTCAGAGGACTGTATTTTCCAGGGTTAAGAATAGTGTTGGTAGCCGGGCGGTGGTGGCGCACGCCTTTAATCCCAGCACTTGGGAGGCAGAGGCAGGCGGATCTTTGTGAGTTCGAGGCCAGCCTGGTCTACAAAGCGAGTCCAGGACAGCCAGAGATATTCAGAGAAACCCTGTCTCGAAAAACCAAAAAAAAAAAAAAAAGAATAGTGTTGGTGAGTCTCTATAGATCAGAGGTTTCATAAGGCCATCCTTCAGGTAAACTTTATCAATTAAAAAAAAATGACTTTCTTTGTCACTGGTGTTACTTAGTTTTCAATGCTTTATAGTGAACTGGGGAAGGGAGATATTTCTCCTCTTGAGACCTCTGAACACCCACCTCCAAAACCTATGGAATACTGGGAAACAGGTCTGTCTTTTCTAGGCCAAGAGTAAGAAAAGCAAAGCCTGTGTCTCCAAAGGCTTGGGGTAAAATATCATGTAGAAACCCAGTAAAGGAAAGGTCAACTACCAGGAAAGAGAACTGGGTTAATTCCTGTGACTGCAGAACAAATCTCAACAAACTGAGGTTTAAAACAACAGGAATGTATCCTCTCAGAGTTCTAAAGATAAGTCAAAAGTGAGCTCCCAAGGTGTAGACCACGGAGTCACCGACACTGTTTCCTTTGCAGGGTCTAAGGGAAGATCTGGTCCTTGTCTCTTTGAGTGTCTGGTGAAGGCCAGCATTTGTTGACTTATGACCACTTGGATTCACATCTACAGTCACAATGTCTGATTTTCCTTCTTTTCTGTGTGTTAATTCTCCATGTGCCTGCTGCTTAGTTGGATGTGTATACCTGCTGGGCCTGCTCTGATAACCTGGCATAAACTTCCTGTTCTAGAGCCTTTAACGTAATCATATCTACTAAGACCTTTCTCCTACAGAAAATAACATTTATGAGTTCAGAGCATTAGAACCTGATATCTGAGGTCATTCTTTCAGCTTATCACAAGAGGTTATTAGTCAGGAGGTAAATAGCATTCATTTCTTTTCCTTTTATCCTGAAAATTTACCGCTCAACATTTGTTAAAGTTGTAATCTAATACCAAAATCTTAGAGAATTGATATGTAAATTCTCCATAGCATTCATGCACTCAAATAATATTTAGAAGGGACATAAAACACAGTGATCAGGTTTTGCATATATTAAATTTGAAAATACAAACCTTTCTGTTCATGAAATGTGGCATATTATACATTGGAAAAATGTAAAAGTTCCCCATACATTGTTAACTACTATGATGTCAGGGCTATAGTTCTTTATAAATCTACTTTAAAATCTTCTGTGCAGCATTTGCTGAGATAGTTCAAGAATTGAGTCTTTTATTCTTTCTATCCATCTACAGAACATACAGTGAAATAACTCATACAATGGATACAACAGGCTCAACTTCATTTTACTTTTGCTGTAACGTGTAGGGATTTATTTTCTTTGTATTGTTACAGTCTACCATTATTCAAAACGTTTACCATTTGGCAAGTTATTGATTATATAGTGCTGAGTGGGAGATGACAGCAAGTCATCCTAGGGAAGAGCAGGCAACTTCTGCCAAGTGATCTTACCAGCCAAGGAAACTTGAACTATAGGAGCACACACCTCCAACTAGTGCAGGCTTTCTGTAATGATAATGACTCCTAAATGTCCTCAGGGAATAATGTAGTTATATCTCTTCAGGCTACAGACCAGAGTGAGGAATCCAGATCAGCAGCAACCCAGTTCACTGCAACCATTCATTGTGGAGAGTGACAAAGGTCCTCCTCTCCTTCAAGGTGGCTGTGACTCACTCTGTTAGGAGACTGCATGGAAGACAGATTGGCAAGGGCTTACTAGACAAGGACCCCAGCTCCCTACTGCAGTGATCTGCAAGGCTCTCTGAGAAAGATAGTCTTCCTGTGATTTGAGAAGAACAGAAGGGATTTTGACTAATACTCTCCTCAATTAACATGAACTATTACTGTCTCAGAAAAAAGAAAACATAATTATGGAAATAGCAGTCAGAAGATGTCAAATATAGGAACAGCGAAGATTCCTTCTACTCAAGTAACTATTATTTCCCTTAATCTGCAGTGGGAGATGGGGGTAGGAAAAACATAGTCTATTAAAGTTACTCCTTGTTACATTAGGGTCATATTTCTCAAATAATGGTTAATGGAGGAATCGGGTCTCCTGACTTTTGAAGGAAATTTTAGCATCATGTAGTGTATGTTAAATTTTTCCCTTCTCTGTTTCTTCAATTGAGGGAAGAAACAGATGAAGAAAGTTAAATGGTTTCCAGGGCCTCTTGGCCCCGGCAGGGTTCCAAAAGCTGACCTAAGCCTGGGTAACTGGTAGGCTGTGCTCTGCTGAGTAGAAAAGAAAAGAATCATACTCCATCTGCTTCTCAGGCACAGGAAGGACCAAGGAACAAGGAAAGCTCCAACTTTCAAGTCCACTGAGCAGAGTACAAAAGTAAGGTCAAAAATAAAGAGTTTCCTATTGAGAGTCAGTGGGAAGAATCAAGCAAGTTCTGTAGGTCCAGAAGCCTGGAAGGATGCCCAGAGGCCATCGCCTGCCCTGGACCCTGAAGGAATGAAGACTTCTCTTTTCCATCATTTCCTTTATCTTGAGATTTGTCCACATTCTCCATTTGGATAAGGGTAATTGGAATCTAAATCACTCACACTGTGAGATAACTACCTGAATACTAGCTCATCCCTACAACTGCTTCACAGATCTCCCCGGACCTGCATCCCAGGTCTGCCCCAGAACTGCATCCCTTCACAGCTCT
>CAJQZJ010001258.1:305476-354091 GCA_907164525.1 Lophiomys imhausi
GCTCTCCCCAGACATGCATCCCAGGTCTGCCCCAGAACTGCATCCCTGCTCATCCCTGGACCTGCTTCTCAGCTCAGCCCTGGACCTGCATCAAAGCTAAGTTGTGGAACTTCATCCCAGCTCAGCCATGGATATGCAAACCAGCTCAGCCTAGAATATGCATCCCATCTCAGCCATGGACATTCATCCCAGCTCAGCCATGGAAATGCATTTTTGTTCAGCCCTTTTCCTGCATCCCAGCTCTGCCCTGGACCTGAATCCAAGCTCAGTCCTGTACATGCATCCCGCTCAACTCCCCACCTGTTGTTATGAAGTTGTGAAGGAAAACAAAATCCCACAAAATAATCTTCTGCATTAATTAATATTAAAAATGAAATTTGCTTTCATTTTTTAGAGGATGTGTTATAACCCAGAATAGAAACTAAGAACACAAAAGTTGGATTTAATAATATAGTGATTCAATCAAAACCTGTCTCTCCCATTAAGTAGTCTGTGATCTCATAAAAAACTCTATGTTCTATGGCCCTGGATCTATAGTCTATAAAGTGGAAGGTTTAAGTTATTCATAATTGTTTTCAATATTTATATAAAAGAAAATTCAAGTATATTTGACAAGGTATTAAAATACATTTTCTTTTCTTTCCTTCTTCTCCCCCTTTCTTCTTTCCTTCCTTCCCTCTTCCTCTCCTCTCCTGTCTGCCTTTTCTTCCTTCCTTCCTTCTTTCCTTCCTTCCTTCCTTCCTTCCTTCCTTCCTTCCTTCCTTCCTTCCTTCCTTTCTTTCTGTTTTTTCTGGGTATAAATCTGCCCCTTTTATCTTAAAATAGAGAGTTAAGCCATGACAAGTCATGTATCTAGCAAAATCATATATCGACTTGGGAACATTTTCTAACAGACCCAAGCAGTCCCCTGTGTCTTTGTTACTCTTTTCTGTTGTGATAAAATAGTGGGACAGGTCCAACTTAAGAGAGAAAGGGCTTATTTTAGTTTAGCTCAAATTTCAACCTATCACAGTGGAGAAGTCAAGGTGGCAGGACCTTGAAGCAACTGGTCACATTTAACACATTCTCAGGAAACCGTGAGGGGTGAATGCACACTGCTATTCAGTTCCCTTTTAGCTAGGGAAATGTACAGTAGTGGGCCTTCCTACCTCAATGAACATAATTGAAATCATTCCCTGAGACAAGGCGATGGCTCTGTGGGTAAAAGCACTTGTCACCAAGCCTGAAGACCTGGCCCTTATCCTTAGAACCCACATAGTGGGAGGAGAAAACCAACCCCTCAAGTTGTCCTTTGATCTCTATACATCTGTTGTGGCAACACATATACACCCACAATAAATTGTAGCTTGGAGATGGCATAGTGGTTAAAATCATGTGCTAGTCTTATTGAGGACCAGGGTTCAATGATTCCCACCACCTGTGTTGGCTGGTTTACGACTTTTTGTTATTCCATCACTAAGGAATTTGACAGCCTCTTCTGGCTTTCAAGGGCACCAGCATTCTTGAACATACACACACACACACACACACACACACACACACACACACACACACACCATAATTTAAAAATAAAATTGTATATACATTTTTTAAACATTTAAAGAAAACCTCCCATAGTCATACCCAAAGACTCATTTCCCATGTGATTCTAGATTTTTTTTTCAAGTTGATATTCAACACTAACCATTATATCCTGTAAACCAAAAAAATGTTCTAAGATATTAAGGAAATAGATACAATAATATTGATATAGTACAAAAGATTTGAAAAAAATATTCACAAAGGCATCCTAACATTTCCTGAGGAAGATATGTGATAAATATTAACAATTCTGAACTGGCCATGTTTCCTATCATTACTCTGTTCAGCTAAGTTTAAATTTCATTTTCAAGGACTTTCATTTAGTCTATGGAATTTATAGTCACTGGGCATTGTAGAAAAACTTCTGGCCAACTGCAAGAATGTTACTCATTGGTGATTGTGAGAACAAAGGGAGATTTTTATAAAGGTGATGAGGCAGAAAGGGAAAACACATATGGGTGGGGGGAAGGGGAGGGAACTGGTCCGGTCTTCCTGGCATGTTGATGCCTCACCACCAAGAGAATGTGGAAGTCTGTGGCCTTGTGGAGAGCTGAGTGGGAGCCTTCCACATGGTCACACCATGAAGATAACTTGGAAAATGAGCTTAATGATCCTAAGGAATAAAAATTGCAACAAAAACTGGGAAGCAGCTAAAACTGGATGATGTAATGATTAGGCATGCATTCCAAATAGACTGAAAATAATTTCCATGCAACTTTCAGAGTATTGCAAAACAACTTTATAACAATTGAATTAATTATATTTATCAAGATTATAATGTGTCTGTTATTATAGTAAGTCTTTGAAAGGCATAATGTCAATACTTGACATTTCCCTTAAGAGGTACAATGACTGTTGTTCCCATTATCCAACCAGAGAAATTAAAATTTAAAGACAAGTTTTTAGTCTTAATTGACTTGCTGAATTCCAACTACTAAGCGAAAAGCACCTACTTCACAACCTAGCTAGTAAAAGAACTCAGTTTGTAAATACTTTCCGTGATACTGAATTCTAAGAAAACTTAGCTCACATCCTCTGAGGTGGATCGACGATAGCTGGTGCCTAGAAAGGCATGCTTGGCCAAGGCTATCCTACAGCACGTCAAAAAGATCTCCCTGAAAGACACTTCCTCTACCAGTATCAACAGAGATCTCAGATAGTGACTAAGTTTTTGACCAGCAAGCCTTTGCTGAGTCATCCTCTTCAGAAATACCTCCCTGGTTCATCACCTATGTTTTTACACTAATTGTATTTAACGTCTGACATCTTCATTACTCTTTCTCTCTGAGTTCTAAGAAGAAAATAAGACAAGTCAAGGCCAGATTAAGGCTGAAGTAAAAACTAAGCATCAGTGAAACTGAATGTGTTTAATATACCGTGAAATTCAAAAGAAGGTTTTATATTTCATCAAGTAAAAGAGAATAGTATTTCTTTTCTTAATGGTGAATATCAATTTTGTCTACAGGTTATAGAATATAAATTTTATCCTTTTACATAAAAGGATACTACCATGTTATTGTAAGTATGTATAATTATCAGGAAGGCAGAATCATTTTTACAATTAGCTGTCTTTTTTAATCATTATAAAATTGCAAAATGAGTTACAAGGAACATATAGACCTTTTAAACTTGTTAGCTGTTACATAATAAATTGTGCCCTAGGCTTTACTTGAAAGTGACTTTTGGGCATCTAATATTTTGGGCATAAAATTCAGAAAAGGTCTGCAATACCGGAGTGCAGGCCACCCAGGATCACACAGGCCAACTTAGAGATGTCCCTTTTTCTCCCTTGAGAAAATATTATTGTTTGTGTCAAACATGTTTTGGTTTGACTGGAGCGGTATCACTTTTCCTTCCTGGAATAACAGCCCTGTCGTTTTTTATGGGTTTCTGCTCATCTCCATCAGGGAGTCTTCATTGGTTTTTCTGCCTTGCAGATCAAAATGCAAAAAGGCGAGTTGTGGTTGCTTCCCCACCCTTGCTGTCACTTGTGAAGACCAATCTGATAGGCACTCAGGAATTTGGCCTAAGGACAGGCCTGGCTGGTGCTGCCCTTGATTACACCTTCCCAAAGAGATCACCCTTATACTCTACTCAGATCTTTATCACTGCTTTGCTCCTTTGTCTCCAGGGGGTCTGGGTGTTCTTCCATTTCTAATACACTGAGAGCTGTTCCACATTCTTCTACTAAATTCCTCTTTCTAAAAGTTAATTGGGTTTTTTGTTGTCTTTAAACAAAAAGCATTAACTTGTACAACATCCTTTAAAAAAAATGTAATTGAATGTTAACTTCTCTTAGCCTAACATTCTAAACAAGATCAAACCCTCCCCCAGTGTTTGGTTTTCATCATTTTCTGTGTGTGATGAATCCTTCTTGGCTAAAAAAATAGATTACCCAAATCTGAAGTCTGTGTCATAAACGATACAAGAAACTACATACAAATCAATTGAGAGACAAGTTCTCTTTCAGTGTTCATTCATCTCCCATGTCCTCATTACTCTGTGTTTTCATCACTGGAGAAAAGCCAACGAGCTTAACTCTTTCCTACTTGAGCCTTTTCAAAGTCTGCTCATGTCTGATACTGCTCCAGTCTGCTCCACACTGCTCGTGTGCTGACATTTTGTCCTTATCAAAGCCTGCTCTTATCGAAGCACTTACCACTCTCATCCTTTGTGTAGACCCACCCAAGCCTACATTATCACTGGATATCATTCATCCACCAGAGGATGAAAACCAGTGAACAAATGTCCTAAGTGGCCCCAGCAATAGCTGCAGGTCAGAAACCAGAGAAATGACAACAGAATACAATCTACTTCTTGTTACGGCAGGAAGAGCCCAATAGAAGGACAGAATTGAGAAGGTCCATGAACTTGAACAGGACGTGGGAAACAAAAATGGAAACTAAGGTCAAACTTGAGCCCCTCAAACTCCAATGCAGTATTTTCTTTGATTAATGTTAGAGGCAACAAAGAACTGTGGCATTAGTAACACCTGTGGCCCTGTCCTGAGCAATGACAGTGAGTTTCCTGTCACTGCAATGTAATTTGCACTACACTCAGGATATCCTGAAATGTAGTTTACACTTGTCAACCAATTGCTTTGATGACAGCAGTTGGACACATATTTACTTATTTATTTGTTTATTTATATTTACTGAATAAATATACTGTATTGACAAGTATTTAAGTTTTTCCCTGTAGTGTTTAGAAGAGAATTTTTCTATGCTTGATCTCTTTTGTAATTCTATTTTATATACATGTAAACATACCAAGAAAGAACTTTTTATATTGGCAAAACACCCATTTCAACCAAAAGTCTTGAAAACTTTTCCCATGGTGGAAGGCAAAGAAATAGGCCCGCAGAGGAAAGAACAGTAGGGACCAGGAGAATTAGCCCTTTGCTCTAATGAAGCAAGGTCACTCTTTACTCAGGGAGCTCCTTGGAATAGTAACACCTACATCACTCGCTAGGGAGAAATCTCCCTATGGAATAATTTCCCCTTTGTCCACCATGGAAGCATTGATTTTAGTTAACTTTATTGAAAACCTCTAAGGAACAAATAAACACACTGGGAATTTCAAAATTCCAGGACACAGCCTAGCATTCTGAACTACATTACATCCTTAAAAATTATAAAATAAGCAAACAAGGAACCAAGTACTGAGTTGGGGAGGCTTTTAAGAGCTAATTTATGAAAAGGAGCTGTCACCACAAATTTCTTGAGTTAGTATGTGGCTTATTTTCATAGTGGCTCCCTATTTAGTGCCCTTTCTCTCTTGGTCCTCAAAGCTAGCTGCTGAAGTAGAATATGTATGCTAGGGGTAAAAAAAAAAAAAAAAACAAAAAACACAACTATCATCAAAAGATATTATTGAGCCGGGCGGTGGTGGCGCACGCCTTTAATCCCAGCACTTGGGAGGCAGAGGCAGGCGGATATCTGTGAGTTCGAGGTCAGCCTGGTCTACAGAGTGAGTCCAGGACAGCCAGAGACACACAGAGAAACCCTGTCTTAAAAAAAAAACCAAAAAAAAAAAAAAGATATTATTGTTAGTTCATTTAAATTTAGGGACTTTATGCCTGCTGTGTACTTTATACATTGCGTTCAACACTAGATTATCTCAGAAAATAAAAGAACTCATTTCTTACTCATAGCATGGTTGATCTGGTCTGTACATGAACATAACTGTTTGTGTTATTACTTATTAGAAACTCATGGTTGCCGGGCGGTGGTGGCGCACGCCTTTAATCCCAGCACTTGGGAGGCAGAGGCAGGCGGATCTTTGTGAGTTCGAGGCCAGCCTGGTCTACAAAGTGAGTCCAGGACAGCCAAGGATACACAGAGAAACCCTGTCTCGAAAAACCAAAAAAAACAAAAAAAACAAAAAAAAAAAAAAAAAAAAAGAAACTCATGGTTATCATTTAACTCCTTGGCAGCAATTTCCTTTCATTATTACAGAATTTATAATGTGTGTGTGTGTGTGTGTGTGTGTGTGTGTGTGTGTGATGGTGTTCTGGATATTGTTGATTTGAACATACTTTGGAATTTCAGCATCATTTTTTATTTACTTTATGTATAATTTTACTTTTTAGCTTATAATATCTTTTTCTTTTTACAAATTGTATTAGTTGAAAACAAATTGTTTGTTTCTTTCACCTGCTTCTGTACAGCCTGTCCTTCCTGGGCATCCCTTCTGATGCATCATTCTTTTCTGTCTGTGGGATGCAAGTTCTTCTTCATAGAACCTTTGTTTTTGGGTTTCCTGGACTGGCCGCTTCTTTGACTCTTCCCTGAGAAAATCTGGTTTCAAAGTTCTAGTTGAATTACCAAAATCAGTTGACTCCTTCTGATCAACCTTTCACTCTGGCAGATTCTAAGTACTGCTGTTGTACAAATAATCACAACATAATGGACCTCAGCATTAAATTTTCAACGTGCCGTAGCAAATCCCACCTCCATGAAACTGTCACATCCAAGTAGAATTAAATGAGATAATGATAATCTCAGAAGTAGGGGATATGAACTGTACATTAGTTCACATGCTTTTCTTCTCCATCTTCCTCTGCCTTATCAAATCAACTATATCCTGAATTCCCCCACAATATATCATGCCTACTACAGTCAGGCTGAACACTGATTTGTCCTGAAGGTATGTACATAATTATAATACTAATGTATTAGTTCTGTTCCCCATCAAATAGAGCTAACAGGGCACAGTCATATATACATATATACACACATATGTATATGACATTATATTATGTTTATTACAAAGAATCAATTCATATGGAGGCTGGGAAGTCTCAAGATATACTAGGTGCACTGGTAAACAGAGACATAGGAAAGCCTAGTTAGTTAATCCTGAAGGCCTGAGAACTAGTCAAGGTGATGGTGTTGGCTCAGACTGAAGGAATACAGGTTGTCAGAACCATGAAGAGCTAGTGGTCTAGTTTGAGCCAAATGGTAAGAAAAAGTGTATCTCCCTTCAAAGGATACCATACAGGAAGAGTTCTCTTCCATTATACTTTCAGCAAGGGCACTTGTTTGACTCTATTCTGTAGTGCCTTCAATTGGATAAGGCCTAGCTACAGTAAGTAAGGCAATCTAATTTTCTCATTCCACCATCACAAATGCTAATTGATTATGAAAGCACTCTGACAGAAGTGCTCAGAATAGTCTCCGATCAAACAACAGAACCTTCCATGGCCCAGTCAAGTTGATGTTGATGTCCAAAGGGAACAGGCACACATCTCCCCGCCCCCCGCTCCCCCCATTGCCTGGAGCCCTCTTCCTTCCACTCCCCTTCCAAGGACTGTCTTCTCTGGAAACTTCCCTTCATAGATTTCTTCCTACTCTCAACTGCCTCTAGCATTCAAAGTCAAGCCATGTCTGATTCTAGGGAAAGTTGGTGTGTTACACTAGCATTTATCCAGCTAGCAATAATTTTTGTTTGTTTGTTTTTGGAGGGGTTTTCTGGTAGCATCCACCACAGATAGAATTCTTGTCATATTTTTTCCTGAAGATCTCCCTAAATCCTAGCTTATAATTTTATGTCTCCAAATAAGTTCAGAAAAATATTTACCTTTGTATGTTTCACTAACTGAAAGATACTAGAGGGTCATTCTTACAAGAGAACTTGCTATTGAGACATGAACATTGATATTGTGTTTGGGGACTTGCTTAGTTGGGATAGTGGTGAATTTCTATAGTATTGTCCTATTGAGTAGATAAAATGACACCAATCGAGAGTTTGCCTTAACCTAGATTCTCAACATTTATACATACGTTTCTGGAAAAGGCTTAGGAGATGGTTTATTCATTAATAAACGTGCCCAGCATGATGGCAAGTAGATACCATGCTGTATTTGGAAGGAGACAATTATAGTCATGCTACTGGAAAAAACTAGGGTGCTATCTAATGAAGGCTCTAAGCAGAAAACTATTCTCCTCCTCCCCCCAGGAGTTCTAACATGCCCATTGGTTGATTTCAGCCAATCATATTCTGACCATGGTAGAAAAGATGGAACTAAATTGAGAGTAATTACAAGACAATCCAGATCTCTGAGGAGCCTGAAGCATTCCCTGCAAGTCAGCTATTAGCTCGCATTATCATACTTGGGGGAATGTTATGACCACATGGAGAGGGGGTCAGAAGGTGAGAAAGAATAGGAAGTCTCTGTTCAGGTCAGACTGTGTCGTTGACCAATATTTCAGGTACTCTTACCAACAATGGATTGGGTTTTTTTATGATTTATTTATTTTTATGTGCATTGGTGTTTTGCCTGCATGTATGTCTGTGTGAGGTGTCAGATCCCCTGGAACTGGAGCTACAGACAGTTATGAGCTGCCATGTGGGTGCTGGGAATTGAACCAGGGCCTTCTGGATGAGCTGCCAGTGCTCTTACCCGCTGATCCATCTCTCCAGCCCCAACAATGGGTATCCTTATAGCAACTCCCAGGCTGGACCAAGTTCACCGTCTTAGACAAAGACATGAAATCTTCCTGTTCTTTGGTAAACTTACTTCCATGCCTCTTTTCCCTGGATGCCTCCCTACTCAAAAGCTTCTCTTTATTCACCTAGACTCCCTCCATTAGTTTTTTTTAACCCTTAATTTAAGCATCCTGCCCTAATATTTTCAGGGTTTGGAACAAAAGTACAAAAAATTCATATCCCATCTAAGCGTTTGCAAGTTTAAAATTTTAAACTAAGTGTTTCATTCTGGGTACTAGACTAGAAAGCGAGGCTCAAAGTTTCTGATGCATACAGCCTGCAGAAGGCTACTCTGAAAAAGGCTATGCCCAGGAGACCTAGCCTTGGCCTCAGGGCTTCTGCTTCTGCTGAGTTTCTTAATGTTTATGCTCCCAGCTCCATATCATCCTGTTTAACAAGCTTACACTCTGTGTAAACATCTATGGTAGCCTTTAAGTAAAGTTTTATAACCTCATACCAAAAAAAAAAAAAAAATACTTCCCACACAGCATGAGCCAGTGACCAAACACGCTAGTGCAGGTACAAAAAGGTTCATAGCCTTTCAGGTAGAGAATTCATTCCAGAGCCTCTGGAGCCCAGACAGTGGTCTTAGAAGGGAATGTGCAGATTAAGGGAAAAGGGCCCAGCCAGGCTGAAGCAAGAGTCAAATATCAAAGGCTGGAGCCCAGGGCAGGGTTTGCTTTTTTTCTCTGAGCAATGTTGGGGCTCGAGTGAGGCTGACAGGAGCTCTTGTAGCTTAGTTCAGAAAATTTAAAGCCCTGTAGTTGAGAAAATTCACCCAGCTACGCAGGTCAGAGGGAAAAGCTGCAGTCTTGAGAATTTTCCACACAAACAGGCATCTGCCGATGTTGGAAAGAACTCAAATCCTTCCCATGGAGCTACTGGGGAGGCTCCCATGTACTTGGTGTCAAGTGTAGACATTAGATGGCAGATATCCTGTGCTTTTTAGCAAAGACTCTGAAGCTTTGCAAGAGGGAGATTTCCAGTAGAAGCAGGATAGAGCGCAAATAGTTGTAGCACAACCTGCAAAGAAGAATCCAGGTCATGTGAGATCAGAGGGTAGATACAAGAGAGATAAGGCTCAGATACCTAAATCTTATTTCCATACATAAATGTCCAGAAAAAAAAAATGCTTCTAAAAGTTTTGAGCCCAAACATTGCTATTCAAAAATTGTTACCTTCTAGAAAAATAATGAAAAATAGTTCTGTGTTTCAGAAAGGGGGGTGGGGTGGGAGGTGGGGCAAAATTCTGCACCTGGTGGGAAAGTGCTACTTAGCTTTTGAAAATAATTTTGAAGTGTACAAAGGCTTTCTCCTGTTGATGGTTTTACTCTAAGGTTCATTTTCTGAAACTGCCTGGAGCCCCAAATTAAAGAAAAAAGAAAAACAGGTGTGTATATTTCCTATGGGAATCTGTCATCTCCTTTGGTTCCCCTCACTGATAAGAAAAAAAAAATACAAATTTCCTTCCCCAGTCTTGCCTCAACATGCCAAAAAGACACTCACACCTGCTCCACCATCCACAAAAGTCACTCATTGTAGTGGTGGTGGGGGGTTGGCTTTGGGAGGGAACAGAAAAAGGACAATCAGCAATTACCTGAAGACCTGGGTATGGCCTCAGGTGTTTTCCTTGTCTGATGGCTCAGAGTTACAAAACTGGGAAAAGTCAGGGCACATTAGCCACATGACACCTTTGCCGGGAATGAGAGTGGAAAAGTCCTTTCAGGTTTGTCAGCTTTCAGTATAGCTCAGAAAATACTGAACTCAAATGCCATCTCTCCCGTTTGCTTCTGATTTATCTGTAGCATTCATGGACAAAACCACAGACTAGGAAGAAATTACCTTGACAACTTCTTTGTACAAAACGTATTTTCTCAGTGGTCTAGTCAAGACTTGTTCCTAAAACACATTTGTGGAGCTGAACTGGAAAGTTTCTCACCAGAATTTACTCAGAGTTGTGACCTTGATAGACTTTACTTGCCTAATATAATGCAGCTGCTCAGCTTCCTAATCATAGCTAAAAGGAGGACTGTATTTTTTTAGAAGAAACGTTCTAAGGTAGATATCCATTTGCTTGGTGTGATTGGCTGAAGGGTGGGTCCTGCCGCCCCATCTGTACATGTTGTCATCTCCAGAACCTCCAGATAGGATGCATTACATTGCTGTGATTTTTCATATGCCTAGTCACAGCTTTTGAATGATCAGTATTGTCATCAGATCCTTGCAAGATGGGGGCAGAGTGATCTCCAGGAGCAAAGCAGAGAGACTTGGAAGTGTTGGAAGTGTTTTGTTGTCTCTGAAGATGAGGTATGATGTCCACAGTCAAGCTATGCAGAGGGTCTCTGCAGGCCAGATAAAGACAGGGAAACAGCCGTGGATCTTGAAAGCAGCAGCCCGCTAGCAAACCAACTGTGGCCCAGGGAAAGATTTCTGACCTCTCAGCAAATACTTTAAGGTGTTTTAGCGACAAATTCATTAAAACCAATAAAAAGACTCAAGTGTACTTATAAAGCAAAACTGAAACACCTCCCCCAAATTGTATGGTGTGGAGAACTGTATCTGGAATTTACAAAGCAGAGTCCACCGGATGACTTTTCATACTGTTGATAGTCTCTATTCTATCCAAGAGCTCTTTGTGAATTTCCATACAAGGTACCTGTGCTTCAACAGTACTGTCTTTTGTTTAAAGCTAGCAGATAATTTTTAGACTTGAAAAACATGATCCCACTAGTAGGCACAGACACAGTTAAAATAGTTCCACAGATTGAGGACTGCTGAAGTGGATGGCTTGCCTGTTTGTCCTGATTATTTGAATTTTGATTAGTAAAAGCTTCCAGTTTTTTAAAACAGAGCCTGTATACACGTGCGTAGTTAACTGGAACTACTGGAAGAGTGATTAAAACCCAAACCGTCAAACAGATAAAACAGTTTTCTATACTAAAAATATTTCCTAAAGGCTGGTTTCCTCTACCGTCTACTCTTACACACCTATAAACATCCAGGCAGGTGTATGTAAAAAGGAAGCTGAGGTGTCTGGGGAAGAGCCATCATCCTACAGTCTATAGCAGACTATAAGCCTTGCTGACTTACAAAGATGAAGGACAGGCAGGGCAATTTCTTTAAGAGAAGTAGGTTGATGAGGTACAGTGCTGCAAGTGAACCATAAACCAAAATTCCATTCTGATATAGCTAATTGTCTCTCATCTGGGACACAGTGCTTAGGAGGAGGAGGTCTCTCCTGAAGAGAAGCTCAGCTGCCAGGGGCAATGCTTCCCTGGTCACATGTGGCCGATGGGTGTGGATCCACTGAGCTGAGGATAGAAGGAACACTTGAGGTTGAAATCTTGTTTGGAAAAAGAACAACTAGAATGCATATATACATTCTAGCAAAAAGCCCACAGTAGGATCTTGGATGTTTATGGCTGGTAGGATTTGGTAGAAGTCTTCGGATTGGGGGATAAAAGAATGCATGTTCTATCATTAGATTGTTTGCTTGTTTGTAATCTGACAAATAATGAGGAGAAGGAGGGCTGTGAATTTGTCTGGGGGCTTCACAGTGAGTTGAATGCAATAACATAGTAGGTGGTCCTGATACAGAATGGAAAGTGGGACCCTTAGAAAAGTAGAACTCACTTTTCCAGATATACAACACCTAGGAACTCCTATCTAAGGGAATGAGATGAGGGAGCCTGATGTTCTTGAATAAACAGTCATTTCCTAATCTCCATTTACCTGTTCCCCACTTAGATTCTTATCTTTACAGTGCTGAGCAACATTCTCCTCTCCTCCTCCTGTGGCTGCCCACTCAATTGCTCATGCTTTGAAAAACTGCGTATGAGAGGGACAAATTGTGCAGCATCTCTCCTTCTTTCTCTGCCAACATTAGATTTTTATTTAAGACAGGATCCACCAATTATCCACACTGATCTTGAACTTGAAATCCTCCTCCCTCTGCCCTCTGAATACTACAGGCCAGTACCACTATGCCCTACTTCATTGCCAATATTACTGCTGATCTTCTTAGACCCCAAGTACAATGTAGTTTGTAAACTCTTGTTTCCCAGATCACCTTAGCAATCTTCGATAACTTTTGCTTACACCCCCTTTTCCCTAAACAGGAGATCATATTTATACATTCAATACAACATTTATATACTTGCAGCTTATGACTTTGAAATTTGCTTTAAGGAAATCTGTGTGTGTATATGTGTGTGTATTCTTTTTTTTTTTTTAAAGAAAAACCTCCTGCCTAAAAGGATTGCTCCACCCTGTGTTGGGGTTGCCAAGAGCTTTAAGAAGAGAGAAAGAGTGTGTGTAATGATGCATTTGCTTCTTTGTCCAAGATAGCTTGAGTCTCCATGAGCTGTTGAAGAGTCCTAGAGCAAATACACGCCGACAGTTCTGGATGCCAGTGATGTTTGATGACAACCTTCCCATGTTTGCCAACTTGCTGCTTAACAGCAATCCTGTTGACACTGTGTGAAAAGGTTTCCAGGTCCTCCCAGGTAAATAACCCATTTCTACGGATCACCTGGCTGCCCAGTTGAACTCTTTTATGAATACACCCAGAATTCAGAAAGATGAGTCCTTCTTTTTGCCAAATGTACCTTGACATACTCTCCCATTCCAGATTTCCTTTCTTCATGCTATGTACTTTGACACAATGTAGATTTCCTTTTTTTCCCTCTATGTGCTTTCACAAATTCTAGATTTCCTTTCTTTGATCTATTTATCATGTACTAATTTCAGCAAAGACAATTACAGGCAGCCATCCATTTTAACTGACCATCTGGGGCTAACCACCTGATTTTCCTAAACCATTGTACCTTACTCTAACTCTATTTAGTGCATGCACGTGATTACTGAGGGAGATGAAAATGAAAACCTCTTTTCCTTAGGTAGGAAACTTCTGGAGTTACCATTCACCACTTCCAGTGAAATCTGCTGATGTCTTACCATAAAGAGGTAAACAATTTTCATGTCATTAAAAAGTCATAAAAAATCATGGATCTGTGTTGAACAAGTGGAAGAAGTGTTAGTTTTTCTTAGGAAGGAAAAGAATGATTAAGAGTTTTCTGGAGCAGAACTGTCAATGAAGAAAAAGACAACTGAAGAAAGTATATGGTCAACTTTGTATTGGGGCTGGCTGGTCTAAAAAGGTAATTTGACCCCTTTCAGGACAGCCTGGCAAACGGCCTGCAGGAGCAGAGGACAAACCCATGGAAGCATAGGGTGGGGAGTGTAATTTGTTGGATTGGCTAATTAGGCCCTTCCCTAACAACCAAGAAGGAAATGGATTACCCAAGGCTGTGACGAAGAGACCTATGGCCAACAAGACAAATGACTTGCACCAATGCCTGCCAAAAAGTGTAAAAGTAATTCCAGCCTTCACGGTAGTTTTACTTAAGACTGGGAACAGGAGGGAATATATAGAGAAAGGCCAGCCAGAGAGTTTAAATTTTGACAGGCAAAATAAGACAACGGTGGGGAAGGGGGTGGAAATGATTTGAAATTGTAAGAACAAGCCTTAATTCAGACGTGAGAAAGGCAGATCAACTAGAATTTCTGAATTACAGGTTTTCCTGTCAGAAGAAAACACGCAAAGGATTTGGATAGTGAAGCTGTGGAGGACAGAGGCACATTGCATGCAATTACATTTCCCCTATGCTTGCTTCATACAGATTAGAATCAGAGATGTTCCACAGTGGGAAAATCTGTACATTGTGCAGTCTTCAAAGACTACATTGGGAACATGCTAATGGAGAAATGAGTACATGAGGAAATACCATAGAAAAACACTGAGAGATTAACAACTGAAGGAATTGCAAATCAGTAAAATAATAATAACAATAATAATTAGTTAAAAAAACCAAATTATCACATCTGAATGTGATTGGAAAACAATTTTAGTATTCCACACCCAATTTGTTTTTAGCTTTCTTTTGACTGAGAACCGTTTTTTTAAAAGTATATTCTAATCATTCTGTAGTTATAATTAAAAAAAAAAAAAGAAATAGTGAAGGAGTCTTACACCTGCAAAGGTTGAGAAAATGGTATAATTTATGTTCTTCCTCTAATTTAATTGGTAAAAAATGCTATTTTACTATTTGGACATATGTTTAATGATGCAAAATGAAGACTTCTAATTATTTCTGCCTATAGATAAAAAAATAAAATTTAAGCTACACAGATTATTAGATTCTAACATCCTCACAAAGAAGTTTAAGATTGCACATGAGTGTTAGAATTATACATACATATATACATATATGCATATGTAATATATATTATATATATACATATATATAATACACACACACATATATATATATATGGGCTGGAAAGGTGGTTCAGCAGTTATGAACACTGGGTACTTTTCCAGAGGACATAGTTCAGTTTCCAGCACCCATATGGCAGTTCAGAACTATTTGTAACTCCAGTTCCAGGGCACACAGTACCCTCTTCTGGCCTCTGCAAACACTTCATTCATATGGTGTGCAGACATACATGCATGCAAAATACACACAAAATAAATTAATAATTAAAAATATTACAAAATGACCATTTTCTAAAGCTTTTAACTTTTTACAGAAAAATATGTGAAAGATTTCTGGGAAGTATTGAGCATGTTTCATAATGGGCATCATCTATGGGACTTCATCATTAATTACTGAGTTAGAAAAGCCTGACAGTTACGGGGTATCCAAAAAGTCTTTCCTCCTCTGTACATTTATAATTTATCCCAGATGTCACTATCTTCAAATACTTGGTAATAAAACAACTTCTGAATTTTTATCATCAGGGTTAAATGTTCATGTACAATCATTTTTTAATGATTAAGATATTTAGAAAGTATCAGTTCTTAATCAAGACAAAAAAAGAAAATAAAAGCAAGCATAAAATTAGTTCCAAATTATTTAAAGTGTAGCCACATAATTTGTGCATTTCCCCACAAATTTGTCATTTCCTAAACTGTTGCTAATAAAATATTGCTTTTCATAGTATTGGATACAAACACAATATGATGGTCCTGGACTCTGTAAGAAAACACACTGAGGAAGCCATGAAGAGCAAACCATGGTCGTATGACCAAACGTATACCACATTGATGATGCCAGGATTTAGGGCCACACTGATGAAGTTCCAAGCTGAGTGACTCTGCATCTCACTTTCAAGAAAAAGTTATAGGAAATGTTGCCAGCTGTTTCTAGCTGCACTATCATGAAGAGTTCGTCAAAATGCTCATTTGCCCTTCAACGAACTTCCATTCAGCTCATGGCAGTTGCCAGTTCTGTGTTCAGAGAACTGAACACATTGAATATCCAATAGGATATTGGATATTCAATGAGATTTTGTAGATGTAATATTTAATCTCACCTCTGTAAAAAAAAAAAAAGTAATGTAACTAAATATGTCTTATTGAAAGTCAAGTTCTGTGCTTTACATCATTTATAAAATCCTTCTGGGTAGTCAGGAGAACTCAAATGAGAGAGGTTACCTAAGTTGATCAGAATCCTCTAGAATAAGAGAAAGGTACTTGAGGGACATCTCCCTTTTCCTTTCTTAGACTTCAATCTCTTCATCTCCCAAACAAGACCTCAAAAATCCTCATGTACTCACATCCCCAGACCAACATTTCTATTAGCTGCCAGTACCAGTGTATGTGCTCTTGTTGTGTTGGTAGTTGGTAGACAGCTGGCACAAAATCTAGACAGGTACTAGGCTGTTACTATGGAAATTCAGAGCATTTGACCAAATCCTTTCTCTTGTGCATTGGTCTATTCCTTGGTTTTTAAAACATTGGCTATTTCTCTTAAAGCTATTTCCTGAGAGTCTACAGTATGCCGCCATGTCCCTCACACACTGATTCTCAATGTTAGGTAGCTGACCAGAAGCTGGAAATGAATTAGTAGAATACTATGGTGCAAATAACTCACTTAAATCTGAGGTTGGTTCACTATTATAGGATAGTGTTTTTTTTCTTTAGAAAGGAAAATGGTTGAGAAGCTAAATATAAAAATTCTATTCCAGTTGCAGATATTTATCTGTGGGTCTATTTGTTTCACAATAAAATTGTAGCATATAATCAAGCACATCTATACAAAGCAAAAATAATTAAACAAATGAAGGTAGCATGCCTGCATTTACATTTAAGCTCTGTCTAAAAGTAGACTTGTTTCCCATACCTTATAGTTTTCATAATTGTTAATATATATATATAAAACTATATTTGAAAAAAATTTGTATTTGATGTTTTTTGAAGCTTGTTCCATGTCTTATCCTCTGTGATGTGTGCACCACCATTTACTAATTGAAAATAAATTTGTTTTTTATAAAGAAAATAAAAGTAGACTTGTTTCCCTGTGAACCTTTTCCATGTCATCAAGTAATAAGAAAGGAGATTTCATGAACTGATTGCTCTGCTCCTATCTGAACTGGAATTTGAACATGAAATATACATGCCCACAGGTGATTAATGCTTAAAAAGGAAACCTTGATAAATTTTCTCTTTGTGAAGCCAGTTCTGTTTTACAAACTATAAGTATGTTTTCTGTGTACATCCATAAAAAAACTATAGAAAAGGTCAACACTCTTTACAGATGATTAGACTCTTTCTTTGCAAGGCAGTTGCTCTATTGCATATTAGTGTCCTGTTGTTCAAGCATAGTTGGGGCACCGTGACAGTATAAGGACTTGCATGGGTACCCTTTCTACTTCCCAGCTCCTTATTAGAATATTCCAGGCTTGTCTCCCTCCAACAGAATGGGCTTGAACTTTAACCCACATGTAGTAGAATACTTGCAGTCTTCAGTCTTTCCACCAATTGTCACCGGAGCCAGAATAGCGAAGTTGGTGTCTGCTTTTTCTGGTCAATTCCAGGTCTCGATTGCGTCTCATAAGTCTGTGTTAAGGACTATGACACTTCTCTACAGAATTTGCATTATCATTCCTGCTACAGAGAAGTCTGCCATTGAATTGTGTCCCCTAAAATCAACTTGCAGTACTTGGATGAATATGCAGCAATTTTTCCTAAAGATTAGGGCAAGGAGGAGAGAATTTGTTGTTTATTTTAATACATAAATATATAGTAAAGCTGGTTCAAAATGTTCTTCAAGTTTCTATTCCTTTTAGTTTATTCGGCTACACAATTGTGTTGTCTACACTTGCATAACAAAACACACACCAATTGGAGAGCTCGAATACACAGAGAGCTGTATATTCTTAATTTTCCTCTTTAGTGTTACCAAAGAAGCCCATTGAAAGGCACACCTTGCTTTCATTTGACTTGCTACTTCCATTAGACCCTTAGGAGTTTGTTGTTCCCTACATAAGACAAAGTAGCTGTAGTATGTATCTGTGGGTTTTAAATGCATATTTAATCATTTAATATGCCCATTTAATCATTCAATTTGTCCCCATTATACTAGATAGTCCTCAGTATTATAGATTTAATCTTCCTACCATGGGAGGTCTTATAGAGAAATTTATAGAGGCACTTGAAGACATCCTGTGGGTTGTCCTTGCATTTACTCTGAGAGCCCTAACATTGGTCATGCTAGGATACTTCATTTGGGAAAGGAAAGAAATCTACAACTTTTTGGTTATCTACTTTGTGCCAAATGTAGTCCATCAATACTCAACTGAGAAGATAATACCTAAGGAGACTGAGGTTAAAGAATAATATCACAAGGAAATGGAAGCAGGTTTAGGGAAGGAACCTAGATCTGACAGCTGGAAAAAGCTATGTGACTTTTCTGTCACATCCAAGTTTCAGGTGGGAAAGATGTTAAACTATATTTTCCAAAATATTTGGCTTCCCAATGGCGGGGAATTTTGTTGCTGTAACTTTCTTAAACACTTTCATATTCTCCCAGCAGGCAGTGAGATGCCATTGTGTTAGCTGGGCAGGATGGCTGCAAGGAGGTTCTTCCTTATCAGATACAGGGCACATTTAAGAGTTCATTCCAAGACTCTGCATGTTCTGAGCTATGCAATATATCCTGAAATCAGTCGGCAAATTGCAGGCTTGAAGCAAACTAAAAGCTAGATTTGGGGGGAGGTGGAAGAACCATTTGTTTGAAGACCAGGCCTGACCCCTAGGCAGATGTGTAAACACTTGCTTCGGTCTGTAAGTAGGTAAGGTACCCCTGGTTCTGTTGATAGGCCTTTTGAAAGCTACTTAAGGAATAATGGAGAAACAGGGCATTGTGGCTACCTTGTTTTTGTGTTTGTTTTGTTTATTGGGGTAAATCATATATAGTATGAACTGCTCGGGGCATTCACTCTGTTCAGTGTTGTACAATCAGTTTCATCCACGCCATGAACTTTCCCATCACCCCCAACAAATCTTCTCTCCAGTAAACAGGTCCCCCATTCATCCCTCTCCCTAAGCCCTGCTTCTCATCAGTTACCATGTGTATCTATGAGTGTGATCATTCTACATTTTCAAACATGCTAAACATGACCTTTGGTGTCAAGCTTATTTCACTTAGCAGAGTACTTAAGACTTAGCCACTGTTTTGATTAAGTGTTCACCTCTTCATGCCTCATCTTCATGGCCACTAGTAGAGGGAACTTATCTACAACACTGTGCTCCACTGAGTTACATCTAGAAATATCAGAGGTAGAGAAACTAAAAATGTGCTCAGTTCTTTTTTTTTTTTAATTTTGATTTTATGTGCATTGCTGTTTTGACTGCATGTTTGTTCTGTGTGAAGGTGTCAGATTCCCTAGAACAGGAGTTTTACAGACAGTTGTGAGTTGCCATGAGGGTGCTGGGAATTGAACCCGGGGCCTCTGAAAGCAGTCAGTGCTCTCAGTGCTCTTAACCGCTGAGCCATCTCTCTAGCTCTGAATGCTCAGTTCTAAATGGGATATATATATCCGGGGAATGTCCCATTTCCCAAGGCTCAGGGATCACCTTGGAAATGGGGGCAGAAAGACTGTGAGAGTCAGAAAGAATAAATGCCTGAAGCCATTGTAGTATTTGTTGACAGTACAGCTGCACATATGAACTCATAGTAACTGCCACTTCATGTGCAAGACTTGAACAAGGTCAAGCCGGCAAAAACCCCAGTCTGAATGTACGAGGAGTTCATGAAATCTTATCCCTATCTGAGGAATTTCTGGCAGCTGATGGCTGTTGGAGGAGAGAGAGTCAGTTTCCTTCAGGAGAGCAGACCTTGAAAGGGCACCCAAACATATCATAAGCATGTGTGAAATATTAAATCAAATATAAAATAATTACTTAGAAAGTACCATAGCCATATACATAAAAATCTGAAAATTATGTCTCCATCTCCTTCTCTTCTCTCTGAACTTGGAATCTTAACTCTTCTTGCAAAAACATATATTCTTTAAAATACACCAGCTGCTAGTGAAATGCTGAGGCTAGACTTAAAAACAAACAGACAAATAAACAAACAAACAAAAAACTTCTAGGGAGGAGAGTGTGGTCTTAAAAACTAAATACATTTATATGGGTGTGTTAAAGAAAGGAACCAAACTAACAAATGGGAAAGCAGAGCTAGCAAATGTTTAAGCTCTCCCACCATGGATCTGGCCACACCATTTGGCACCCAGAAGCTATGGCTGGATGGACCAGATCCAGCTTAGATAGCATGTGGAACTAAACCTGTGACATCAGAGTGAAGATCTAGGCTGGGGACAAGTCACTACATAGCCCTTCTTTTCCGTAGCAGCTCCCCTTTCCCGCCTAGACAGATGCCTGTGTAATAATCTTTCAATCAGGTTTTGTTGGTAACTTCTTGTTACCCTTAATAGTTAGGAAGTAGATTTCTGATGGGATCTGAGGGCTGTGCCAAATACTGGAGATGGTATGGAAACATGGGGCTGGGTATTCACGTCACTGTGTTCTGTGACGCTCCTGTTTCAAGAGGCAATATGTTCTTTCCTCTTCCTGATGGCCTTGTCCCATTGGCTAGTTCTGGGGTCAAGGATTTTGGCTAGGATTATGCCATGCACACCCCTCAGGATCTGTATGTGTCTACGTTGTTCAGTGATAACCCATCTGTTGAGAACCTGCCATGATAGTGAACTGGCCTTGCACCTGTCTGTGAGCTGGTAGCTATGTGGCCCAAGCTGTTGAATAGTGAATATCCTCAGTACTCAGATTGTTGGGGGCACCAATTAGTCCTACTTTGAATACACTTTACTTCTCCCCAGCACTGATTTCTGCAACAGGGTGAGACAGGTGGCAGGAATGTGTGGCTTTAGCTTTTCAAGATTAATTTCAATCAGATGCTCATACCGGCAGCTGGAGGGACACCCCAATGGATCCTTGAACTCATCAGCAATATTGGCAATATTTGCCTGTCTGCCTCACTTAAATACCCTTTTATCCTGTGTTTGTATGGGAACTGGAGTGGTAGTCTGGACTTCTGTGGCCATGTCTCAGGTTTTATCATGGCAGTGGAGGGGATGTAGTCTGCAACAGGCCTGTGGTTTTCTGTAATAGAACTTGAGCCACCATTCTCTGGGGAAACCCCTGCTACCTTCCACATCTTTGAGGGAAGTCCACTGGAGAGGGAGGCAGAGAGTTGCATACTGCTCCCCTTGGGTCATGTGTATAGAGTATACATAATCTTCCAGAATGACCTGGAGGATTCCAGATCCAGGTCTTCAGTAGCCCACATCTTCCTTTGTATCCGTAGTTGTGCCATGAAGTTACATATTTCCTTTATACCCCAGTTTATGTCCTTAATTCAGGCCCTCCTTTCCCTCTGCCAAGCTCGTCTTTGATCAGATGGTCACAGGGGACAGTTAATGGCACAGATATCTTAGGCCTATCTTCCTTTCTTAGTCAACTTCAGCATGGCCAGCTGAGCTATGGCACCCAGCATGGAACACCTTGCCTCATTCAGTCTTTTGGATGGCAAGGCCAACCAAGGTCTACACTGGATCTTCTCCAAGAGAGTCAGGAGCTATTTGCAAACAGTGCTTCTCTTACAGGTCATAATGGACAAACACCGGGGTCAAAGCTGCTTCTAGCTGCTATGGTCATCTGGCACAGAACTCATGCCACATGGGTCAGCTGTACACCCAGAGATTTCTGCCACCATGTAAACAATAGACTGTAAGGCATCAATTTATGAGATGACAATGATGGTGTGTTAGTTGTGTGTCTCATGGCTCTCGTCAGCCATCATCAAGTATCTTTCTAAACTGTGATGCATAGTAAGGAAACGCAAGGGTTAAAATGAAGAACTTCTGATGCTCACAATGAATAAATACTACATACAACCCCCAAAAGTCATTCCTATTCCAGGGGAACTATTGTGGTCTAATACAATGGAGAGTGTATTATGTACAATTCATTCCTAGAGAAATAAAGCTTATAGCACCATCAACAATACAACGAGATCAGGGGAGAGAGTTAAAATATGGTATTTCATGAATTCTGAGACTCTTTTTTATGTTTTTTTTATCTCACAAATTTAAAAGTATCTTACAACCAACAGACAGAATCAGAAAATAAAGATAAAGTGTATCCTTGCTTGCTCGGGATTGCTTACCTTTCTTTTGAGGAAAGATTTGTTTGATTTGGGGTTTTATTTTTAATTATTTGTTTATAAAACTTCTCTTTCCCACTGTTAATGAATATAGGAGCCTAGAATTTGGATGGTACAAAGTGCTTTTCATTCTATTTTTTTACTGACCATTACTGGGGAGTACCTGGCACTACAACAAAAACATCTAGAATTGTGGTGTAGAGCTGATCCCACCTTGTAGCACACTATGGTACCTACCTGGCTGTGTTAGAATCATAATCCCCTCTACCTACCTAGCCCTATGATTTAGATTACAAACCAATTACTTCAGCATTATTATGCCTTATTTTCTGCTAGTGATGGATACCGTTGTCTCCCAGAGTGTTGCCAAGAGTCGAATTTAACATAAATAAATCACTCAAAATAATGTTTGGTGCTGGCAAAACACTCTTAACTATTTGCTGGCACCATTGTGCCTCTCTATCATGGCTCTCTCTCTAGAGAATTGCTTCTAACGTTTTTTTTCCCATTGGAGATGAAACTAAAGTTTTGTCTTTGAGTTTTTCCCACACAAAAACAAGTGTCTATCTACACCCAACTGTTTATTCTGCTTGATTGCCTAGCAGGGTCTCAACATTAACAGGTCTCCAAAAGAACTCTATTTTTAGCCTTCATCTACTTGTTCCCACCCCCAAAATTTCCAGACTCTACCAATGACTGGATCTCATCTTTAAAATAATACCTCAGTCTTTTGCACCCCACATCTAAGTTATCTATCAACCCTTCCAGATTACCTTCCAGTCCTTTCTTCAATGTATACCAAAATCTGACAATTTCTTACTTAGAGTGCATTTACTTTGTTTGGGTCAACCCATAAACTTGGTGAACAATTGGGGTAGTTTCCCACCGATTTCTTAGCTTTGGTTTATTTCTTATCTTTCCTATGTTCTCTGAGCAGGGATGGTTCTTTTGTTTGTTTGCTTTTGAGACAGGGTTTCTCTGGGTAGCCCTGGCTGTCTTGGAACTCCCTCTGTAGACCACGCTAGACTTGAACTTAGAGATCCTAGTGCTGGGATTAAAGGCGTGGGCCACCACTATTTGGCTAGAAGTGTTTTGTTTACATGGTGAACATCTGCATTGGATTATCAAGACCTTCTAATGACTCTCCTTAGTAAAAGTCAAACACCTGGCGCCACCTCCAATGTGGGGGATGCTGTAGGCTCACAACACTGTCTGCTCTCTGTCTCAGGCATATTTTAATCTGCTACAGATGCCTGGGTTTCTTTATTGGCTCTTGAGCTATCTGGCTCTTTCTATTCCCTTTTCATAGGTATCACATACATCTATCTCTCTTTCCTTCCCTTGGCTCTCTTTTGGAATAAGTGTTTCATGTTTGGTTACCATGTGGGGAAAAGACCCACTCTTCTCCTCATGGTCCACACTGTCTTCTCATTGCTGCATTCTTCTTTTTCGCCCTAATCACCACTGGCTGCTTACCCTCTGATCCTGAGGAGGAAAAGAGATTTTTATTCACTATCCTTAAGGCCTAGAATGGTATCAGGAACTGACAAAAGATCAAAAATCACTGAGTAAAGGAAGAACATAATTGGGATTTTACCAAGAATGCTCTTATTTTGTTGGGATCTTCACTTTAGTATCCGAATTTCCCACTAAATGGATTTGCATTTGTTTTAGGGATTTGTGAACATTTTTTGAAATATGGATTAAAGGAGCTCTTCTATCCTGCACTCATCAGAATGCCTTCTTTTTTTTTTTTCTTACCATATTTTCCTCCAGAGACTTGGATCCTGTTTCTCACTTGTTTAGAGCCAATCAATGTCACCCTATAGGCTGCCAAAGTGGTTGCTGAGTGATGAGGCTTTCCATCCCTCTGGGAGCTTAAAGTACAACCAGCTCTGCTCCCACAGTTTCTGTGATCCATGTTTGAAAGTTTGAATTGATCAAACCAGAGTCCCATACAAGGAGTCACGGGCAAGGCACCCTCAAAATCTGTATCACTACAAGGATCTTCCATGTCCTTTCCTTCAACAGTCATGTGAAATTTTAGTGTCCATGAAAGTGAAGCACCGTGAGCATGTGCCTGATCCACTGAAGGCTCTTTTACAGGGACAGATACTGCTCTGCAGAGACCCAAGTCTCTTAGGTAATAGATGCATCTCTTTGGCGACTTAATTTCTAATAAGATACACAATTTGCATCAGGAAAAAAAAATCTGCTGTGAGTTTTTCTGTGATGGCTGGAGCAGTACGGATCTCAGCTTTTCTGCACTAAAAAGTCTTGACCTTTTTTGTTCTCAAACCAATAAAATAAGTGACCAGCTCTGAAGTGGCAAGAGTTAAAGCCAAAGACATGGGTTCAAATCTTCACTGAGAAGAACACCAGTAGGTGTGAATTTTGTCAAGTTACTTCACTTCTCTAAGCCTCAGTATTTCACATCTGTAAAATGGACAGTTGGCCGCCTCACTAAACTGCTGACACACTTGGTTTAGTCACCTGCTCAAAGGAAGCTCCAGTCTCATCTTTTAAATGCCTTCCTTTGCCTCCTGCTATCACTACAAATATTCTGGGAGGTATTCTCCTTTTAATGAAATGTCATACAATTTTTCTTCCTGATTTATGGTGTATTGATATGTAAAATACATCATGATTCCATATAAATTAACTTTCCAGGGTCCTAAATTATCTTACTTTGAGTTGTCACAATCCATATGAGACTTTTAAAGTATTATCTTACAGATATACAGGGAATTTTTAATATTTAGTGTTTAATTAGTAATATTTTGTTTTGTCTTTTGAGACAGTCTCTCTATGTCTTCCTACAATTCACTATGCAGACCAGGCTGCCCTTAAACTTATTGAGATCTCCCTGCCTCTGTCTTTGGAGATAGGAATAAAGGTGTGTACCACCACAGTTGGCTAAATTAATAATAAACTGAATATAATAGTTTTTATTAACATTTTTAACATGGTCATTTTGTTTATCTCTTTGATATCTACAAGTTCTAGTGCCTGTGAGGACCTATATTGAATTATCCAGAGAGGTCCCTTTAAGCCATTAATCATATGCTTCCCCCTTTGTTAAAATATTTGTTTGTCAAGATGTAGTGATTCATATATTAATCCAGCCCACATTCATTGGGTGCTTACTATGCACCAAGTATTTCTATAGATTGTAGATAAAGTGATTGAGACAAAAAATATCTGTCCCCTCAGGGAACTTCAATTCCACTATTGAATAAAGATGATAAATAACAACCAAAATAGCTAATTTTCATGATTTATGGGAAGAACTGAAGGATTCTGAACAAACAAAAGATATGTTTCTTCTATAGCCCATCAGAGGCAGCTTCCCAGAGGCAGTACTATCCTACAACTAAAAGTTGGGCAGAAGTACTAGCCAGGGAACATGAGAAAGACACTGCAGTTAGGTGAGGAGGCTAAACCAAGAGCCCTGGGGCAGAAAAAAAGTCATGAGGTCAAAGGCCAGTGAGAAGGAAGTCCTAGGAAGAGTGTGGATAAATCAGACAGGGACCAGATCACGTACTTCAAAGAAGAGAGTTTAGATTTTACTCTAAAACCCATCAGAAGCTAAAGGACATCAAGGAATAACTACAATCTTGCTACCTATTAAGGAGATAAACTGCACAATTGAATGATCATTTCATTGAAGAGGGAGCAGCTATGAATTCCACGGGCTCAGGATGGTGGAGAATGTGGCAGTCAAAATTGAAGGTGGTGAGATGATTAGATCCAAGTGGTGGTAGCAGAGAAAGAGACACTGAGAGGTGAAATACGTCAGGTGAAAAAAGAATTAGAGACACATGTTTGAGCTTGAGCAAAAAAAGAAAATTGGAGGGAGGTGGATTGGACTTGAGATGAGATATCAGTAGATACTGTTGCTAGGTAAAACTTCACATGTTTATTGTATGGACTAGCAACATCAAACTAACATCCTATTACATTAGAGTCTGAAGAGATTTAGCCATTATTGGCATCTATGTAGTGTACACATTTACAGAGCTGCTGAATCTGATGAGAGGAGCAGGTGCCTCACTAAGAAGAAGAGGATATCTGTCTAAGATCTGAGAGGAGTGGGCCTAATGAAGATCTGGAGTATTCCAGCCTTTAGAAGTTTCACGTCTAAGGCAGAACTAGCAAAGATGAAAAGAATGGGGCAAACAGAGAAGTAGAGCAAATGAGTGAATGCTGATGTGATGATTACTAACAGAGGCTATTATGACAGACAGTCCTAAATTCAACCCACTCGCTTTCAAGAGTGATTACAAGTGCTATTACTATATTACAGGCAGGAAAACTGGGGCATGGTGAGAAGAACAAATTTCTCCAGCTTTACACAGGTGGTAAGTGGTAGGCATAGGATTCAGATCAAAGCTATGTCAACTCAGAGACTATTTTTCTAACTCGGACTTGACCTTGATTGCCTGATTATTTTGCCAATTTCTCCACCTTTTGCATATATTTGAAAGGCAAAATAAAATGACAGGAAGGAAACCACAAGATGCAAGAAGGTCAGGACCTAATGGCTGTTTCAGAGCATATCTGGTACTTCAGTCTAAGACATATGGATTGTGATTAGCTCAATGGAGCAGGTTTCAGAGGGGTAGAAGTATGTCTATGGGTAGTTCTTGTAGGATGTTTTTGTAGAGCAGAAATGGATAGATCACAGCTAGAAAGGGACTTTGGACTCAAAGATAGAGTGGTTAGGTCTTTTGGGAGGCAGACCCTTTCAATGGAAACTGAAGCATAATCATTGATTGCAATGACATCTTGGAAAGATGATGAGGAAAGGGAGCAGGAATATCTAAGAAAAGCCTTTAGATCATGACAAAAGCCTGGGAAGGATGGAGATGATTCAATAAGAAAAGATTATTCACATTGTGGAACATGGAGAAAGTCCCAGTGGCTATGTCAGCAAACTATTGCAAAGATTGCCCAAGGAGTGGAGCCTTGCTGTGACCAGTCATTGATGGGCATCGACTGGGGAAGGCTGGGCCTTTGCTCAAGCATTGTGGTGGACTCAAAGGGGCTGCAGTATAACTAGAGGCTGTCTCTCAGTTGCCCTCCCTACAATTCACCAGCTAGGCCTTTGAGGGAAAAGGAAATAATGGTATTTGGGGAGGTTTAGAAGGGGAGGAGGCTGAGAAGGAAAGACAGATGAGGGGTAGAAGAAGAGATAACTAATATGAAAGATTGTTTGAAAAGCCATATAGAAAACCTACTATGGTATAAGCTTCTGAACACACACACACACACACACACACACACACACACACACACACACACAAACATGCATGTGCACGTGTACGTGAGCACGGAGCAACCCAACAAGGAGAGTAGTACTCTTTCCAGAAACGATAGGCTGCCAAATAAAAAAGTCCAGTGCTAAGTACAGGATACCTTTGCTCTAGTTGTTGGTTAGGGGTGGGGTCCCAAAACCCCTTGTCCCAAAACCATACAAGTTTTGATGGTGTTGCTCTTGGTTGGCCACTAGAGACTGCTGGTACGATCCTATTGATGAAGACCTTACACAGTCTGCTCAAAAGGCCATAGGGGAATCACCATGATAATGACCTCAGAAGGTTTCTTCCTGCTGATTTACTTTCATAGTGCCTGAAGGTGCTATGTAGGCTGTTGGGGGTTAAAAGTAATCTGTGAACCCTGCAAAGTACATTAAAACTAGCCTGGTAAGATATTCCTATGTATATAATAGTAGCATAACTGTTGTGGCAGGTAACCAAATGCTTTCTGATTGAGTTTAAAGGCTGTTTTATTCCTGAATGGTAAACCTATTATATTGTTTTTTTTTAACACACATAGTGACACCTCATTTCTACTCCCGCAGATTAGTACAGCTCTCACACATCACCTGAGAGGCTTCCTATTACAGAAGATAGTGGTTAACACAGGGATTAATACCCGATCACAGTGCAGAGAACAAGTGTCTACAGAGTGCTCACCCTCACGTGAGATGTCTGTGTCATATCCCTTTCTTCCAAGGCTCAGGGAATAAAACAGATTATAAATGCCAGAGGCCAGGGAGGACTGGCATTAAAAAAAAAAAAGTGTTTTCTGAACATGATGGTACTGTTGCGCTCAGGAACTCACAGCAGCTGTGGGCTACCTGCAGAAGACACATACAAGATCTAGCTGGACACTATTCCAGCATGGATGGGGAGGGACACCCTCAGCCCCCCTGCCCTGCCAAAGAGCCTAGTTATTAACAGGTGATGGGTCCTAGGGGAGAGATAGTTTTCTTTATGGATGTAGTCCTAGGTATGTTTCTAATGCTCCAATGATCTCCAAATGCATATATATCTGGAAAACACTAATTAGACTGTTATGAGAGAGAGAGAGAGAGAGAGAGAGAGAGAGATCCAGCTGGAGGCATGTGTCTCTTCCTGTTACAGGAGAGATACCATATACGATGTTCCCTTAGAAGTTCTCTACAATGCCAGTGTACTGCTGAAAATCATGGTAGTATAGAGATAATAGAATTATGGACAAAAATCAGCACAGAAATTTAACTTTGTTCTATTGATCTGAGGCTAACATGTTTCTTTTATTTTCTTTTTTTTTTCTGTCTTTTCATTTGACCAGAGGAAGAAAACACTCCAGTGTTTATTCCAATGGTGACAATGAAAGCTTACAAAAGTGAATATCTTGCTAGGAAAAAAAGTCCCACTGACTATCAGGTCTAGAGTCACCCAATTCCCACAATTCAACAGGTAAATATGGGAACCAAACAGTAAATCTGCTTCTTAAATGTTCAGCAGAGTGAATAGACATTTCTCTAAAGACAATGCACGAATGGCCAGCAGGTGTATGAAAACATGTTGTCAGGGCCAGTAGCTGAGGGAACAGCAATTCTTGTGATATTGCATTAAAAACAGCAAGACAGCCAACTACTGACAAATATTTGGAACTCTTAAATACTGTTGACAGAAACATAAAATATTCAAGATTTTATGGAAAACAGAATTGGGATTAAAAAAATAGATAAACGACAAAAATCCAACAATCCTTTTCTGAATAGTTATTCAGTTAGAATCCATATTATGTAAGAATCCCCCATTGCTCACTGAAGCATTATTTACAGTGGCCAAAATGAAGAAAGTAGAACAAGCTACAGGTCCATCAAATGGGATAAAGAAACTGGTCTAGCCACATAAGAAACATTACTTAGCCTTTAAAAGTAGGCAGTTCTGCCATAGGCAACAATATCGATGCACTTTGAGGATAGATACTACAGTAGGCAAGTTAATGCAACCACAAAAGGGCAAACACTGGCTCTATACAGGAGAGGTCTCTAAAAATAGCAGAAAGAGGCAGAAAGAAAATGCTGGTGACCAAGAGCTGCACAGAGCAGGACACGAATACAAGTCCTGTTCTTCTACATGGAAAAGTCCCAGTGAACTGCCACACAGCCCTACGCCCATGGTTACAGCGCAGCGTTGAACATGTCAGGAGGGAGGACCTCATGTGAGTGTTACCGCGCATAAAGCATGAAAGGAAAAGCACCCACTCAGATCTGAACAAAGAGAAGATATCCTCCATCAGTATTTCTGACCTGTGACCTCCTGAAATTCTCGTAGCTCAACAGATACTTACTAAGAGGCAAAATTCCAAGGTCAGACCTGATAACCAATTTAACTGTTACATCTCAAAAACTTACCGAATCATGTCATTAAATACCGACATGAAATGACCTGGGTAGATATCCCTTTCTCTAATGAGAGCAAAATACATGGTAAACAGGTAAATGTCACTGAAACTGTTTCCCTCACTGTGTCCCTGATAATGACATAAATAAAAACACAACCGAGAAGCTTAAATGACAAGGCACAGAAGCAAACTGCATAAGATCACTGAATTAATTATTTTTATTATTATCTTAAAATCTGGAAACATTTTCATGATTGAAATAACATGGTAGCAATGAACAAGCCTAAATAAAACTATTGAGCAAATACATTGAAGCTCTCTATGTTTGTAAAACCTCAGGTTTGTTGTGTGTTTAACTCTATACCAGGTCAATTGCAGAAGTTGTGTTAAAGTTTAATAATACATGTATTAGGCCCAAAGAAAAGACCAACTAAATGTTTTGAATTGACTCTTACAGAAAGATAAAAAAAAAACAATAAATTAAAACAAAGAAAATTCACCTTCACAGTCAATGGTGTGGGCTGTACTCTACCAAAGCAAATGTATGTGCGTCTATAGTAGTTGCAGAACAATAATATATTCTCTCTCAGACTTAACAGGCTTCCCATTGCATGTGAAATGATTCCTGAGGTGTCAATTGCTTACGGGAATTCAGGGTGAAAATTACTCTAGTTAATCTGAGGTATCATTAAAGCAATAACATTGAAGCATTCAAAAATACAGCTGCTCTATTCCCTGGGAACTTGGATGAGTAATCCCACATGGCTAATGGTACTTGTTATGTATGATGGAGAATGATTCCAAAACAATAGAAATCATCAGGGGATAGTAAGAGGGAGGCGAAAATGAAGGGAACTTTGCTTTCCTGATGAAAATACAGCCGCTTGCTATTTGGACCACTCATTGAATTTTGTTCAAGAACCAGATTCTGGAAGGATTCCGTGTCCTACTGTTTGTTTCATAACAATACATTGACGATCTTAGTACCGATGACTGAGTTTGCCACCAGGGGTTTTACTGTTGGAAGGTTAACTGGGAGGAGAGAAAGTGTAATTTTGGTGGGAAAAAGAGACTTTGAAATATCCTCCAATGTCATGGGTCCAAGCATAAAATTGCTGCTTCAAAGCCAGTGAGGGACAAACAATGTCACACACACAAGAAAAAGCAATCAGCTCCTGGTAGCTTTGTTTTCATTTCTGTGCATTTGTATATCTCTGGGCATGTATGTGCACAGGTCAGAGGGTACCAGCAGAAACCAGAAGAGGGCATCAAGTCCCTTAGAGCTGGACATGCAAGCAGATGTAGGTGAGGATGCTGGGAACCAAACTCTGGTTTCCTGAAAAAACAAAAAACAAACAAACAAAAAAAAAAAAAAAAAGAAAGAAAAAAGAAAAAAAACCTGCGCGCTCTCTTAAACATCTAAACACCAAGTCTCCTCTCAGCTCCTTTCACTGCCTTGTGTTTATGAAGGGATTTCTCTCCAGGAAGCATGGGAGGCCAAGGACTGGATCATGCTATAAGTAATGCCTCGGGCATTTCGTTGTCATGAGGACCCAAAGAATGAGATAAAATGCTTCTCAAACTCATAAATAAGGAATAATCATTGCAGAGCAAAACTGACTTTGTACGCTCAGGCCATGGGATTAAGTTAATGCCACAAGCTCTTTTCTTTGTGAAAGGTAAATTTCTCCTGGTTGCACAGAGCAGCAATAATTACTCAAAATTCCTGAAGCAGGCTAACCATTTGTCCAGAGGGCAAAGAAATCCTGCTTGACTGGCTTCCAGTCGAAACCAGTGTCAAGTTCCTGACCTTATGAACTCCCAGAACAACATTTGCTAGAATAGGAACACTGCTTTTTTAGCCGCTTTTCTCGGTTCTTGTCCATGTTGCTGTTGTTCGTTTGCTTGCTTTGTTTCTTTAAATGAGAGCAGAAAATGTAGTTGTGTTTGAATTGGTATACCAAAATTGCCACATTCTGTAACTTTCTGTCCTTTAAATGTGGGTTATACTCTTTTTAGTGTCGTTCTTAAAGAGAGTATTTTGTGAAGGAGTCCTTCTTTCCTTCTGTCAAATGGCATTGCTTATAGCGAAGCAGTCATCACTGTGTCTGTATTCTTGTAGCTTACTTTGTGATGTAAGGTATATTGTCCACATATTACCTCAAGAAGAAAAGGAGTGCAGTACATTTAATATATAAGAGCATAGTCCAAATAAAATGGAGCCAAGCTTTTAAAAGTTGAAAGTCAACGTAAATGTTATGGATTTGCTAACATTTTCCTCTGTTTTCTCAATGAGATTAGCAACATGCTCCCAAAACATGAAGAGAAAGGGACTTGAGTTTGTGTTCAAGAACTCTTTCCTTGGGGAGACACACATGCACATGCGTACACACACACACACAGACTCACACATGATAAGGCTCCAGCAACAAACCAAAGTATGACTCCATCAAATCCCAACTTGAGGAACCAATTATTTTACTGGGCTTGTGGACAGAGCCTGGGTGAGGGAGAGTTATCTATTTACAGTTGTGTGAGTGGCACCAAAGCTGCTACACCACTGGAAAGACTCCTTCAAATATGGAAGGGGATTACCTTACCACTACATAGATGGAGTTCATCCTCTCTTTCCTCCTCACTTAACTATCCATTCTCTATAAATGCTAGTACTTCCCAAGACCATGAAATTAGGGCAGAATTACATACAAATTGCTGAGAGGTGCAGGAGGGAGCAGTGGGAATCTCAAGTAAAAGTTTCATGGTGCTCTTCTCCCCTTCATTGTATGAGGACAAACCCTATCTCAGGGATATCTTGAAGATTTTTTAAAATTTTTATTTTCAATGTATGTATATTTGCACACCTATAATAGACACCATGCTGATGCAGTGATCTGTTATGTATTCTAAATGTTAATCAATTGCTCCCAGAGGCCTGCTTGCTATGCCAGGCCATAAGTGTACCAAGAGATGCTAATAAATTCTGCAGCCTGGGTTGCGCCGAAGAAAGGGAGGCAGGGCTAAGGTGTAAGGGCTTGAGGAGCAGAGAGGATCATGGGAAGAAGAAGGCAAGCAGGAAGGAGGAGACATACCATGGGGTGGATGGAAGCAGATCAGGCCACATGGCCTGGAACATCTGCATAGCGTGGAGAATAACAACCCAAGGGAACATGTGTATATGTGGGATTTTATTTGGGGAATAGAATAATCTAGAGTAGGTGGACCAAGATTACACAGTTCAGGCAAATGCTTGTTAAAGTCCATCAGGTGTCTGTGTGCTCATTTATAATGGCGGGTTAAGGATTAACCCTGCTGACCAGTTAACTATATAATATCAATACGAGTAATAATTTAGTTAAATTATTTCTACACCATGCGCGTGCCTCAGGTCCCCTGGAGCTGGCATCGGGTATGGTTATGAGGCACCACGTGAGTGCTGGGAACTGAACATGGGTCCTATACAAAATTAGCAGTTTCTCTGAGTCCTTGGGGGGATAGTTTGAAAGTTGTCACAGATGTCCTGATGGAGATAGTGGCCGTTTATTTCAATGGTTAGCATTCTTCAACACTACCCAAGGCAGAGATGCTTAAAACATCGGAAGATCTGGAAAGCTAGATAAAAGCTAGGAGCATCAACCCCTGGGAAAAAGAGTAAGTTTAGAAGCTCATAAGCAAGTCGCACAGACTTTCAGAACCCTTGAACATGCTTCAATAGGTCTCTAGAACAAAGTTTATCGGTATCAGCTAAGTCCTGTAATGAAAGACTGGCTGCCTCACTATTCTCAACCTACGACTGACGTCAACAGACCCTCCTACTCAGGCACATTGCTTGGAGCTCTGCTATGCTCATGAAGGACAGGTACAACAGCAATAGCTGTTAGCAATGACTGGAACTTCATAAGCGAGTACTGGTTAGGAAGTGAATGCCTAACTTTATATTGCACTGGAAGCTGAGCTCTTAAAACTTCCCCCACATACCACGCACTGCAAAACTCACTTGCAGAGCTGTGGAATCTGCTTGTGAGATGACACATGTGGTTTCCAAACCGACTCTTGCTATGTGGTTTTGATGGTGCCTGTATGAAATGATCTGTCAATTTCAGTGTCAATATGTGAGGAGGCACTGTAGCCTCATCTTGAAATATTCCTCATAATCAGCTTGGATAACACAGACCTATTCCTGCATTCAGAGATGTAAAAGTACTTGGAGGAAGGGCTAACCTGTCTCATCTTGAGACATCCCTCCAGGGCAGGCTGAAGGTATGCCTGGAGAAGCAAGGAGAGAGAGAGCTTAGCAGTTTTCCCTCCATACCATCCTGAGCTGTCAACTCAGCAGTTTTCACAAGAACTAAGCCCATCTTTAACAGAGAAGATCTTGAAGGGTTATGTCATTAGTGATTCTGATTCTATGTGGTGCAGGAAGCATAGGTTCTTATTATACCATGTTCTATTTTTGATCTCACCTGTACCAACAGCCTCCAGTCTCAACAGAGTAATGGTGGGGAAATTCTTTGATGATAATTGGAAACCGCTGGGCCTTGCCCCTTCTCTGATACAGTCTGACTGTCACCTGGAGTGTCATTTGGGCTGTTCAAAAAAGCGGGCATAGGAAGTCTATGTGGATATGTGCAGAAGCAATTCACAGCATCTTGGGAAAATTATGGTGGGTAGGATAGGACACAGAAGGAAGGCACTGTAGGCTTCCGTACTGACATTCTCAAGACCTGAGCCACACAACACAGCATCATCTATATTCCTGGAGGGCATTGCCTTTACTTTTTGGGCCAAGCCCACCATGTGTGAAGAAGAGTCATACTACAAAACAGTTACTGCAGACAGTTTAACACTTGCTGTTTAAACCTGGTACCTTCTTGTCATGATTCAAAAAAAAAAGTGTTATAAGAACAGGAAACGGCGCAGGGCAAATCCGTTTTTGTGATAATGATCTCATGAACGCAAAGAACATAGGAAATGAAATAAATGTAACCATTCCATCAGCACCTTCAAATGCTTGCCTCCTTAGCTTCATCGCAGCTAACCTCCCTGACCTAGCATGCCCCACTTGTGGTCCTGAGTAAAGTGCAAAGCAAATCAAAAGGCTGACCTTGACATGGGATGGGGGTGGTGGGTGGTGGGTGGTGGATGGGTGTGCTACAAAATAGCCTGGATTTATCTGTGTGCAGGAGTGGACATATGGATCGCCTCCTTGTCTTTGCTACACTGGAGGACTTTTTACAGCTGGCTCCTGGACTTTAGCATGACAAAAGCAGGTCAGAAATGGGAGAATAAAGACAGCTAAAAACACGAGAGTCCCCTGGGAACCAGCACTGTGTTCACCATCATTTATGTGGGTGAGGAAACACTGACCTTCCCCTAAATAGATGCAGTAAACAGAGAGGGCAGCTGGAGGCTTTTCTTCTGTGTAGCCTTGAGAGCTCCTTGGCCTAGTGAGGAAAATGGAGCTTCCATCTCATGTTCTCACTATCTAAAAAGGCTGCAATTTGATTCTGGCTCACCTCAGAGTACGAAGGAAGGTTTTAGGGACCCAAGGAAGCCAGGAATGGTTAAGGTCCATCGGACCAGCTCCGAGTAGGAGCTGACCCCTCAAACGCTTCTTTACCTAGGCTTCTTTTCCAGCAGGTCTGTCTTGCTTGGAAAGCTATTTAAGTCACATTATGTGAAATGTATGCTAAATCATCTTGCCCCAAGATTACGACTTCAGATATGAGGGGGAGTGCAGAAGAAGGAAGAGTATATGAGTTTGCCAAATACTAGGGAAGATGAAAGCCAGATTGCCTGGAGAACTGTGCCCACACCCTGCCTCAACCAAATGTCACTCCCTCTGCCCAGCTGGCTAATAACTCCTTCTGTGGCATCCAAGTCGCTGCACTATACATTTTCTTCTCCTGAGGATTTGTCCCGGCAAGTAAACTGGAGTGTATTTTACATTTCATGCATCTTGGTTATCTTTCTCTCCCAGGTGATATTCCAGCTACCAAATGGCCCTGATTGGTTACAGGGGAATGCAGATTGTGTTCCTTGCCCTGGTTATTTGTCACTCGTTAAGTGATGTTAGGAGATTCCCAGGCGATTTCACATCTGAAGATTGCAAGTGGTTTTTTCCTTATCAGATGCCATGTGAAATGCTTTCTGTGGGGCACATCAGTTTCCCAAGTATCCTGTCTGATTCCTGAGGCTGATAACACTGGATTTATCAGTTCAGAAAGAGGAAGGAAGCCCTACAATGCAAAGGGGCTAAAAGTAAAGCAGGTTTAGGAGCAAAAGTTAACCATTTTGTAAAGAATTGTATATGAGAAAAAGAATACAGTAAAAAAAAAAGAAAAACTGGCTTAGTCATTTCTCATCTCTAACGTTTTAGAGATTCTATTGGACTACATATAATTATGATGAACTGCAACAACAGGCTGTTTTACTTATTGTAAAACATTCTATGATTCTCCTAGTGTGTATGTGTGTGTACATGTGTGTGTATGATGTGAGTATACATGTGTACATGTGTCTATGTACTTAAGTAATGTGTGCATGTGTGTGTATTTGTGTAGGCATGTATTGTTCATGCAGTATGTGTATAATGTATGTATGCATGTGTACATGTAGTATGTGTAATGTGTGTATGTATGGGTGCATGTAGTATGTGGAGGCCAGAGGTTAATGTTGAGTGTCTTCCTCAATCTCCACTTTTATTTTTATATTTTGAGATAGATTCTCTGAAATTGGAAGTCACTTAATTCAGCTAGCTAGCTGTCAGCAAACCCAGATACACCTCCCTAGCACTGGGATTATAGGCATTTACCATATAACTAGTTTTTATGTGTGGACTGAAGACCAAATTCAGGTTTTCATATTTGTGCCCCAGACCCTCTTTAATACTCTTTTTAAAAAAATACTGTATGATCAGTACAACTAGAATCTGGTTTGATTAGTAAACGGACCTCTATATTTGTTTATTATTTACGCATTTGTTGGTTGATTGTTTTTACTGTTTTTTAATCTTTTCCCTTTTCATTTACAAATGATTACTTTACATGTGTGCATGATGTCAGGACAGTGATTCCTTTTCAATCTTGCCCTACTGTGGGGATACCCCAGAAGTAGCTCAGTAGAAGGGGAAACCACACTGACAAAAAGACAGAAGCACCTCCCACTGCCTCTGCATCCTGGAGATGATTCTTTTGATATTTTTTATTTTAAATATTCTTACTTGTAGAATGAAAAGAGTCATCTGTTTGGTTCTGAAAGACACCTATAGCTTTAAAATCTGATATGTTATGTAACATGAAACCATAACTGTTGTAGTAGAAGCCCTGGGTTGTTATGAATATCACAGTGATAACCTTTTTATAGAAAGCCACCATCTGTCTCCATGATTTTAAAGCTTTATGCATTCTATTTCTTACACATAATTTTTAATAAACAAGTAAGAGGTATTGTTCAGTGTCTTCTTTGTGGCTAACTTAAAGGTAAAAAGTCACTAGATTAGAGTTTTGGGATGAGCTACATAAAATTTAAAGCTCATAATAAACCTGGGATAGAAACAGGTTAGGAGTTGTTATTTGTGCCAGGACACTGTATATACAATGTCCAAGGTAAGGGAATTATAATTTTCAGAACTACATTTGATTCAGTGATGCAGAGCTAGCTCAGGTAGCAAAATGTTTGCCTCAGAAGCATAGGGACTTAGTTTGACCCCAAAAAACCATGTAGAAACTCCAGGCATGTTAGTATATGCTTGTAATCCCAGTGGTGCAGAAGCAGAGGCAGGAGGATCCCTGGGGTCCACTGGCAGCCAGTCCAGCCTAATTGTGAGCTCTAGGCCAACAGGACACCCTGTCTCAAAGGAGGTGGATGCTATCATTTCTGAGGATTACGTGTGAGGTTATCCTTTGCTCTCTACATGAACATGTGTGTATTCACTTCTTCACCCACACTCATTCATGAACAGGCATGAATACATGCACTAAAAGCAACAGTAAAAACAACCACAGAAGTATATTCAACTCAGCAGGAGAAAAAGGTTTTGTCTAAAGAGTGTTCTGAATTTTATTTGGAATGGAGACTCTCAATTTCTGAGCCAGCAGATCCCTATTTTTAAAGATATAAACCATTTCCCTTATACCTAATTTGAAGATGTTTTCCAATTCAGAAATATGAGCCAGACTCAACATTACTACTCTAGATAAAGAAAAGTTATGTGTTATCCTGAAATGCCCCTATCCAGAGCTACCACTTCACACAGCTTCCCCCACCGTTACTATCTGCTGTGCTCCAGCTCTCTCTTGGGTAATGCAAGTTTCAAAGGATTTCACACTGTGGGACCACAGATAAGAAGGTCTTAGGCTTATGTAGACAATAACTACCGACCACAGTAAGGTGTCATTTCCCACCCCAGAAGTGTACAAACTGAAAAGGGAACTTTCCTCTTGCTTATCCGGAGACTTTGTGTCACTTGAAGTTACTCCACTTTGACGCCCTGTTTCTCAATTGTACAGCCAGCTTGGGTTGTTTATTCATTGGAATACTTGAGTTCACCTCATCTGAAATTCTTTTCTACCCACAATATTAAGTAGAGATCCCAAGCACTCATCTTGCAGAGTGTGCAGCATATAGACACCACCTCCTGTGCAAAGGCAAACTAGTGACACCATGTTGTCATCCTAGCCTAGCCTGCCTCTCTTGGAGTTAAATGGTCCCTTCGAGTAAGCTTTAGACAGTGGTTGTATTCTAGGCTGTGCCCTGATGCTAAGATGCCTTTGGCTAGCTTTATAAACCGGTGCTCAAGCACATGTGACTTTGTTACTAAGGACCAGGAAACCATAGAAAAAGTAAAGTAAACATTACATGCTACAACACCATCTACTACAGAAGGAATGACTAAGATAATACAAAAGAGCCCCAGATAAAGAATTCCCTCCTCCCCCCCAAATCATCTGTTATAGTGTTCCATTTGCCAGGGTAAAGTGTCAGGTTTGTGCACGTCAGGAATTCTTTTCCAAGTTCTTTAGAGAAAGAAGTACAAATGTGAATTGTGATGTTGATTAGATAGCTTTTAACAATGGGACCCTAATATTTGGGACAGCATGGCTGTCTGTCTATGCACAGGGCCACAGACTCACCCACAGTATACTTCAGCAACACTTGTATTCACTTGTATGTGATTTAGAAATGTGTGTAGTGGCAGACAGCCTACCAAAATCCATAGGCAATGAAAATCATCTGATCATATTCATGCAACTAAATGGAGCATCTAAAACGACCCCTTCACCCTTGCTCAACGAAAAGGGTAAATTTGCAAAGTTGGAGCCACACAGGCAACATCTCTACAAAGAGCTCATTTTCTCTCCTCCAGGGTAGGAAAGGCCCTGTGAATAAGTTTTGTTTTGTGATAAATAATGGGAAAAAAAAAGTGTAGAAATGAATGAGGCTGAGAGTGTGCCTCGTAGGCAGGTCATGGGAAGCCAAGGAGAAATCCAGCAGGCCTGAGTACAGCAATGAGAATACTGACAGCTGACTTAATACCTACTGTAGGCACTTAGAGGATTTTCAGAAAAGATTCACATGGCTGTGATAATAGAAACTAGTTAGTATTTAGATAAAGTTCCCTGTAGAGAAACAGTTCTGTATATGAATGTTGAGGCTGGTAACTAAGGTTAAAGGCAAGAGCCTTCCTCTGGATTGCATGGAGAAACAAGGTGTGGTAATCACAGTAAACCCTAGCATTATTGGGGATTGCGATACTGAAGTCCAGATACCATTAATTTCCTGGAAACAGGAAAAACCGAGGCTAGGAAAGTAAAAGCTGATGCCAGTCAACCATAAAATAAATGATGTGTTCTTCCATCCTTCCTTCCTTCCTCTTCCTACATCCCTGGAAGTGGATTTTTTAAATGATTTTTAAAAATATAGAACTCACAATTAAATGAAATGGAACTATTCCTTAAGTTTGTTACCACATACTCAGACACTGAGTGGTGGAGAGTATAGGAAAATAATATTTACTTGTCAAAAGCTCATGGCCATGTTGGGTATTATACTGGGAAGATTATATTTGTTTCCTTACATGCTATTACCGTTCTTCATGCTGATGGATATTCTAGTTAATATCTTACTGCTTATATAATAGGCTAATCTACATAGTATATAACACTTTTGTCTGCTTAATTATTTAAAAGGAATGATTTACGATAAAATGAGTATAACTTAGTAGTGACATGAGGTTGGGGCACTAGGAAAAATGGAAGTGTTTGAATTACTTTGGAATAAGTTTAACATTAAAATATGTGAACAGATAACTACTAGTTATTTTATTTAAGAAAAAGGAAAAATATTCAGCAAAGTGAGACTCTTTATGTTATTGAAATTAGAGAGTTCTGTGGATATGCATGACTGGATTTCAGGGAAAATGTAAGGAGAGAGGGCCGCCATTTTGGTAGTTTGAGTCCTGTTGCATCTTTGAGGTACTGCTCTGAAGTAACTCATCTCTTCATGGGGGTAATGAGCAAATTTTGTAGAAGATTAGGAATCTTAAGGAATAGATGCAACATGATCTGAGGCAAGACTCCTATTTCAGAACATCACTAGCAAAGCCAAGACTTTAAGATGGCTTTTTGGGAAGATTTGCTAGTTATGAGGAATTTTGTTTGGAGTGTTCAAATACTGGTTACAATATGTAGGTCATTGTGCACATTCTTAAAAGAACATAAAATCAAAAGCCTGTGAGAACATTTCTTCAAATTAAGTTTGAAGATACTTGTCTCAGAAGGAAAATATCAAGGTGTTGATGCCTCTGTATGTGCTGGCCATTTCTGTGCTATCTCTGTTTACAGCAGAGAACATAGATAAGAGACTAATATCACGTCAGGCTAAGTAAGACATATTTTCTGTCTTTCAAATTAAATACCAGAAGCACAATTATGAAGCACTCTCATGTATCATAGCCAAAAACAATTATAGAATAGCACAATGTCCGCCCAACATTAATTTATGTTTGCCTTCAACAATAGGTCACACATATTGGAATTTCTTTTTTTTGTACAAATGGCAATCTCATTTAATAATTCACTTTTAAAGATGTAGTATTATATGTTTAACTGACAGAAAACATTTCAAATGTTAGGCACAAGTAAATTATAAAATTTAACTGAAATTTAAAATTTAAATTATAATGGTTAATTTATTTTGAGATCAGGTATCTGGAACTTCCTGTGTAGCTCAGGCTGGCCTTGAAACCACAAAGATCCTCCTGCCTCAGAGGTATTTTATAAAGTACATATTTTTTATAATAATTTATTTTTTTTCTTCAAGTTACATCTCAATCACAATCCCCTCCCTACTCCCCCCTCCAGTCCCACCCTTCCACCCTCCTCCCCCTCAACCCCCCATCCTCTTCCCTTCTTTTTTTTTTTAGTTTAAGGTATTTCTTTTTCCCCCCAACAGCTCTCCATTTCATTCCAAAAAATGGTTCTTTTTCTTATAACTATAAATACAATACAAAACAACAGAAATAAATAGGCCACAATTATAAGAGTTATATGGCTTAGCATACATTCCCAAAGTCCAGTCCATATGTATCTGGCACCTGACTATAACATTCTACTATCTAACCATCTCCATGAGTTTAAAGTTCTGTATCTAACTCAGCTTTCATACTAACTTGCCTCACAATTTTAAAAATATCTTCTTAGATCCAGAACACCCTCTTGATTCCTAAACAACTCAAAATTTAACTATGAGACTCTAGCTGTCTATTCTTCAACCACCTCAGAGACCTGAGAGGGATAAATATATCTGATTATATAGGAAGTGCAGGGCCTGCAGCTTCCAAAACTAAGAAATGACATACCAGTGGCTGCCTGGACAGTTCCCATTTTGTCTCCATACATTAGAGCATCAACCTTCAGCCATTTGGCCCCATTTCGTTTCTCTGACAGACATTGATTGTAGAGCAGAGCAGGAATTATGAAGGACTTACCTACCCTGTCTTGGCAGAGCTAGGCTGTCGACTTACCTGCTTCCAATTTCTAACGTTGGTAGGTAAGACTGAGAAAATCCAATTCTAGGTACCCCAGTAGTTGACATTATAGTTAATAAGTTATAAGGTAGCATGCGCATAAGCAGGAAATTTCTTTAAAGAAAGCTGACAGAAGAACCAGTATTTACCAATCAGCAGAACCAAACACAATATGTAGCTGTCTATTATAACATCAGCAATGTATTGTGATAAGAATGGTGGGAAATCTTTAAGATGACATAACGCTTGGACATATTTACAAACAATATAGTTCAATGGAAAATTAATCCTAACTCAGGATACTCAGAACTACCAATAGCATCTCAAAGAGCAGTGGCTAGAGAAACATCCTGACAAGCCTGGTCAAGTCTTAGGAGTGCCCAGAGATTGAACACAAAATCCTTCAAGTCTGTCTTGACTCAGATGCATCCATTAACTTTTCAATGATGTTTGCCACAGTTTCTCCAAGCTTGACAGAGCTTAAATAAATGACAGGTGAACACTGAGCTCACAACATGGAAAACAGAGACAAGCAGAAGTTTGCCCATTACGGATAAACAGAGTATCTCCCAACATGTGGATGCATGTGCTTTCATGGTCTTCTCTCAGACCCACCACCTCCTTCTTTAAGTTTCAGAACATCCATGTGACACAGGTGTAAATGGTCTTTAGAATTAGTCATATTTTCCCTTAAGGAATGAGGTCATTACTTGCTCAGGGAAAGCTAGTGTGGAATTTGTGCTTCACTCACAGCTCTATCATATTGAAGTCATTTCTAAGAAAGTTGGTTATATGCCACATATGGAAATATGGTCTTCAAATTAAAAGTTGAAAACACCCCTAAGTATGTGGAAGAGCAGAGGGAAAGCGGATGTATCACAGACTTCTGAAGAAGTTCGGTCAGTGTTGTAACTTACCTCCTCCTCGTGTGATGGATGATTAATATTTTCTTCCCCCCCCCCTCAACATTTATTTATTAATTCAAGTTACATCTCCATCACAGCCCCCTCCCACTTCCCCTCCTTGTCCTACCCTCCTCAGCCTCTTCCTCCTCCCCCTCTTATCCTTCTCCTCAGGTGAGGAGGGCCCCCACATATCAACCCCTCTCAGTTCATCAGTCACATGAAGGCTAAGAGCTTCCTCTTGCTTTGGGGCCCGACATGGGAGTTCATCTAGGGCAAAGTGTTCCACTAACAGGCAACAGAGTCCATGACTGAGACTGCCCCCCCCCACTTCCTAAGGGATCTACACCTATTTTTTTAATAATAGATCTATAGTTTTTTTCTCAAAAAATGAGGGAGAGAGACATTAATCAGAGAACACACTCAAAGTTGATCTCCGGCCTCCATAGATATGTAACCATGTGCATGCATGCTCCCATGTACATATGTATATATTCATATGAAGATAAGCATATACCACATGTATACATGCACATGCATGCACTCCCCCAGCCATACATAAACACTGTCCACAGATACAACTATGCAATATAAATATGTACCATCCCTTCTTAAAGTGTTGCTCTTTCTGCTAGTTAAAACAGATCCAACACTTAAATGGTTGTAAGAATTTTTGCAAAAGATGATTCTGGTTACATTTCTGTAGAAGAAAAGGAAAGATCTGCTTGTAGAAATTGCATTAAGATGATGAGGCAGTGGCGTGCCTTAGCACTCTTGAAGAGATGTCTTGTAGAGTTTGGCTCCATAATCTCCTTTAGTGACAACTAGACTAAAATTTCAACTATAGATACAGACTTCTACTTCAAAAATTTCAAGTCAGTATTCAGAGTTGTAGTAATTATTGATGCTTTTTTGGGAAAAAAATTCTGTAGCAATTGCTGAGTTATTGAATTTTCCTGAAATTTTACAGTAATGTAAGGAAATGTAAAATTAATCTAAGACAGCTTCACAGCACGCATTCTAACTTACCTATCCATCACTTCATGTACTAAAACTGTCAGAACTTCAAGGACTGAGGTTTGTCATTGTTATGCATTTCTGTCATGTCTCCAATGTAATCTATTACAATTCTAGACCCATAGTAGATGTCCTACAAACATCTAATCATTTTAATTTAAAAAAAAGTAATGTCAATCTCTCCTCCACCCCCCCTCTTAATTGTTTATTTTTGCTAAAACACAAGGATGGGGTGCTATGTTAGCATCTGTCAATTAAAACACATAACAATCAAATACTGAGTTTAACAGGGCAGGAGGCTGCTGGGACTGGCCAATAGCAGCAAGTGATTAATTCTGAAATAATGAAAGCACAGAGCAGTAGTAGTCAGTTTCAGCAAGGAAATAATGACTGTGAAATTTGTGACACTTGACTTAAAAATCAGTGCTCTCAGAAGGTGATATAATAGCTGTAAGCTGGGGTTAAAAAAAAAGTAAGTGGGGGAAATCAAAGTTGACACAATGAAACTGCATAGAAAGGAGTGGGTAGGGTAATGGCTATGTTGAAGAACAGTAATGGAAGTAATGAGGCATATCATGATGGAGGCAAAGAGCTCCTGTCTTCTGAAGCTACTCGTTCGTTTAGCTGACTAATTTGCTTACTCATCTTTTCTTAATCTCTTTGGGAGCCCTCAGTGGTCTGCTACATTATAATACTTCTCAGAATCATCCAAATAACACCCAATAGAACAGCACAGTTAGCCGAAGTTTTAAAAGAAGACCTTTATCTCCTCCAATAAAGGGATGATTGCCTAACAGCAAACCAAGCCTCTAGTCATTTCTCTCAATGAGAAAATGAAAGTACAATGTGTACCACTACTATTTTTCCAGAGATAGTGGGAAATAGTTTGCACTTTAAGACAAGGGAGTTTCCTTATTTGAGATCTAAAATGTCTATGCTCTTGCTGCATTTTCATATCTAAGTAATTCCTAAATCTTGTGTGGTTTGTAAAGAGACGTGTCAATAGTTTCTTTAACGTTCCTTTGACGTAAAAATAGTAGGAGATGAGCATGCCTGTCGCTAAGTGAGAACACAAAACAGCTTCCAAAGGTATTTGGACCATGCCATGCCAACTCCTTAAAGCTACAATAGAGCCTGTTCTCAGAAAGATGGCTTAACTCAGCTGGATTAAAGGTATCTTTTTTTGGTGAGTAAGAGGATCTCAAAAGATAGAGGATGTTCGTTATCATGGATGAAGTGACAACTTGTCCTACTTAAGCAAGTAACGTGATTCTCCACCCACAGCTCTGTGATCATTACTCATAATTAGAGTAATAAATATGGGATCACTAAACAGATCAGTGGAAACATCACAGTACTAAAAATGACAGAGAATGGCTTTGTTACTGTGTAAGAACCAGTCAGCAGTGATCTGTGCCAATTTTGAATGAGACACTATATGTAATTCCTATAAATCCAGCATCTAGGAAGAGAAGGAAAGAAAGGATGGAGACATGAGCATACTTTAACAGACCAGATGAGAAAGAAAAAAAATTAAACTCCTTAATATAAAGAATATTTATAATTCTAAGAAAATGTTCACAAAATATCTTTAAGTAGGCCTTTCATACAAATTTTCGCATGCAAATACTTTTTGCAAGGAAGCACTTTCTAAGGCTGGGAGAATGAGGGCCTGCATCCACAGTTAGTTTGAATTTATACAAGTGAATCAAAACATCATTTGAAGAAGAAGCCCAGAAAGAAGGTTTTGTGATGTATAAAGCCCACACTCTGCCAAAAGGATGAAGAATTCCTGTGTGGAAAGACACTGGGAGCTATCTCAAGATTTGAAAAAAGACCTTCAGCTCATGAAGTCTTTTTTCAATCTGCTTGCCTTTCCCTTTAAGACACTGTCAACAATAAGAATATTAATTCTATTCAATTTACGTGTATCCTTTACGGTACACCTGTCATTCTGTTTGCAATTTTTTATAGATATGCCCCTTCCACCCTTAAATTCATCTTATCTGATAGCAGTCTGAATCATGTCTGTACATGTTATGTGTTTTCTGTTTACTTCGGAGTTTCACCTAACATGTGAATTTTGCCATGACTCAAAATTTTATAAAAGTTGATTCAGGCCAGCACCATACCACATAGGCTGTTTAAAAGTAACATGCACTTTTTGGAGAAGACCTTGAAACTGCCCTTGGACTGGTATGTTTTTCCTCACACATATGTTATTAAAATGTACAAAATTGGTTTCTTGTGGTTATTTGTTGTACAGCCCACTGTACAACTGAACAGACTGACTAGCATCTTCGAAAGACCAGCTCAGTCTGCTTGCAAAGGATCACCAGGGCGGGGCTTTTTAACTACTGACATTCCATCATAGAAGGCATATGTCCCTCCTTCAGTCATTTATATGAAGTTCTGCCATAACTGCATGTGGCCTGGAGAATCTTAGGGAGAAATTGGTATATGTAGGCTGAGTAAGACCACGGGAAATTGGCTACAATTGAAAAAAAAAAATATATATATAATTGTTTTTGTTGGTTGTTGGTGAATTGTGTTGGCTAGTTGAATCTTACTCCGGCTCTTTCCATTAAAAAAGTTAATTAAAATTTTGCCAATGCATTCATACGTTTTGCTTTCCAGTGAAGCCAAAACATTCTTTTAACCATAATACATCTGTTCATCTAAAACTTACAGGTTTTCCAGAAAAATACGAATGACCTTAAGATCCATCAGATATTTTTAAACTATGGCTAATGTGGCCTACCATTTTTCCAAACACGGCTGCTGGCAAGTCTGTATGTGTCATCCTGGGGAATCAGAAACAAGTTCAGACAGACATTTAACCAACATGGATTAGTGGGTCAAACTTACTAAGTGTTGTTTTAGAGTGCTAATAACAATGCAAGAGAGAAACTGCCTTTATGTGGGTCTAAAAACTGAATGCTAAGTGCTATGCTACAGAGAAAAGTGTATAAAGATGATAGAGATTGCTGAGAATTACAGTTCGATAGAAACAAAGAAAAATGGGAGGGAGATCATAAGACACCTCAAAATATTCTGAAGCACTGTCAACATTTCATTGGGCCACACCAGGGGAGACCACTTATCACTTGGAGAACACCTCATGTTCCCAGGCCTCAGTTCTCAAAGCATTCCTTTCTCAGCCCCATGCCTTGGCCATGTTTCTTAAACAGAATTTAATTCTGAAAATAGACCTTTTTCACTCACACATGTCTACCTCCCCATCTCAAGTTTTCTTTCCTCTGGTCTTTTATGTGCCACAAAATAAGTCATAGGAAATAATAATGATGACTCTGGGGGTTATTCTAAATTCCAGTGCTTCACATTTCTGATGGAGAACATAGACAATGAACTACAGAACCAAAGATTCTATCAGTGGTTCCTTTGGGTGGCTCTTCATTGATACTTATGATAACTTAGTATGCAGAATCATTTTAGTAAGTACATTAATAAGTGAACAGAATCTGTCTTTCTATTCCAACAACACCCCATCCACTTCCTTCCACTTTTAGATTTTTCAAATAGAAAACTTTAAGACCCTTCTTCTCTCTTTCACACTAGCCAATGATTGTCCAATCAGAGTGGACAATCTTTAGTAGGATGTTTGTTTTCAACCTTTCATCTAATTCTGAAATGTAATTGTTTGACTCTAGAATATCTGAGTCATGACACCATGTTTAGGGGTTCTAAAAGGACACGTCCTTCATTAAGTCTATGATGGAGGAAGTGACAGAGGTAGGTGAGGGTGGCTTCTATCTACTGCTCCCTATTCTCATTGTGTTAAGCAAAAGATAGCTCTACTACAACTGATACACACTCATGTCCAGTAGGTACAGGTAATAATAATACATCTGCTTAAAATTCCACACGAGTCATGATGGTGAGCTACGGAGTTCAAAGTAAACAGCATGGTTTATTCTGTCCACAAATTGGGATTTATTTTTCTTATTTACTTATCATGATGTCCTTTCTTCCTCAGATATCAAAACATCAGAGATTGGGAATCTGGATGTGTCCTACAGAGCTGGTGACCTATTAGGGTTATGGGTTAGTGCACGGGGGAACTATTTACTTTTACACTGAGAGAAATTTATGGAAACATTGTTTAAGACTATGTTAAAAGCATTTAACATGTAAATAACTCTCTTCTGTTGTGAGTAGAGATATTCTTTCAAACTACACTATCTGTTTAATGTCAATAAGCGTATAGCTAGTTCTCTGTCAGTAGTATGTTCCAGTTTGTCATAACACTGGACAATTTCCAACTACATCCCAAAAATAGGTCCTTCACTACAGGGAACATTCAGGAGGATCGCAAATCCGACACAGGACTTTCTGATCACAGACCTGGAATCTTATCCTCCTTGTGTTATTCAAAACCCAGAGCACTTGGTGTCACTTTCTGTGAAGGGGTTGTTTCCTTGGGAGTGAGGACATTGAGCTTCAAACCTGAGCTGTGTAAGTGGAGTAGGAAGTGTGGCTGTGAATCCAACACTTCATTTTTAACACACAGGCAAATGTCAAGGTATGTAAGTGTCAGAGGTGAACTCGGGGATATGAGAGTTGCAGGAGCCTCAGGGACAATTTACTTCAGCCTGCCAGAGTTTACAAGCAAAGATTCAATTCAACCTTATATGTTTTAAAAGCATTCCAGTGGCAAAAGCTTGGGAGTCAGACAATGACTTTTGTTTGATCACTGGTCTAACATTTGCTAAGATGTGGGGCATTAAGTATACTCCTTTGCTAATCTTTCTTTACTAGTTTTTTCCATTTATGGAACCTAAAATTTGTAGAACTACCTCTTTCCCATGGATTAAAATACACACACACACACACACACACACACACACACACACACACACACACA
>CAJQZJ010001258.1:357157-392714 GCA_907164525.1 Lophiomys imhausi
AAAGAAAGAAAGAAAGAAAGAAAGAAAGAAAGAAAGAAAGAAAGAAAACCAACTTAATTTGTTGGCAGATAGGATAGACAATTTAGTGGTGCTGAGAGCCAAACCGAAAGTTAGGATTGGGTGATCAGCTCATTCCAGCCTTGACATACAGTGGAGAAAAGCTCATGCCAGACCCTTTATAGCTCTGAGGTCATAGGACTCAGCAGACAGCACACTGGCCCCAGGAGGATCAGATGGGCAAGGGCTGTGCTATTTTAGGCAAATGTATCCTGATCACTACGGCCACATTCCACTTTGCACTTGAACTGATGCTTGGTGGTAGTGCAAAACTCGGGAGCAGTTTGCTTCCCATCAAATGCCCAGGTTATCTGTGATAACCTAATGATGAAGGTTATCACACGGCTACATGTTTTAATTTCCAGCCAGGTTCTTAGTGGGGTTGTGCATTTGTTCTGAGAATTTATCATAAGCATCTCATTTTGCCTTGATAAATGGACAATAGATGTAACCCACAAATTCTGGAGCCTTTTAGCAGCTCAACGGAGAATGTTTGAAATATATATGTTGTACCTAGCTGTTCAGCTTCATTATATCAAACTACTAAAACTCATCGGCAGGCTTAGTATAACTATATCTAGTCCAAAGTATATTTATTTTGCATCTAAAGTATTATTTATTTTAAAACTATGTTCCGTTTGATCCTAGAAAATACTTGAGTTACTTTTTCTGACTTTTGGATAAGAATCTATGCTCAGAAATTTAAATTATAAGTCTATGCAGAACATGGATCCAACTGCATGGCCTTATGGGATATTGAGCAAGGATTCATTGAAGATTCTTCCTCGGATATTTATCTTCTAGGGTCAGAGGAGCTATCTACGTTACTGATTTTTCACTGTAGCGTTTCCCTCTGACAAGTGGGTAAAATGATGGTATCGAGTCCCTGAATAAATCAAAAGAGAAGGGAGCATTTTTGGAGGAGGGCCAGCCGTTACACTTTGACTTCATCCTTGCATGATGATTTGTTACCTGACCTTCAGTTCGTCTGCCATTGTTTAACGAAGAGGATGACCATGGAAATCACTGAAACATTAGCAGACATTAACTGCACATCCATAGTAAGAAAATGACAGAATCAATATACCTTGGGTGTATGTTCTGTTTTAGTTAAGAATACTTACTATGGGGCTGGAGAGAAGGCTCAAGGCAAGAGCACCAACTCTTTCAGATGACCTGAATTCCATTTCCAGCATTCATGTCTGACAGCCCACGAACATCTGTAGCTCCATTTTCAGTTCCAGGAGATCTGATCCCTCTTCAGGCCTCTGCAGGGACCGGCACCCATGTGTGCACATACACAGTTCGGGCATATGTATATATACACATAAATTTCTTAAAAGACTATCTAGTATATGAAATTAATACAGTATCCATAACTGCTCTAAACTGTTCACCTTTTTTCTATGACATCTTTAATTCGACCATTAATAAGTTCTTTGAACAAGCACCGACTTCATGAGAAAAGCAATAGGACAACCAGGACAAGAGATGAGACAAGGAGGCTGGATTTGACCCCAAGTCTCACTCTAAGACTCATCTATCTACTGTTCCCTACGCCATGATCTTTAGCAATGTCTTCCAGCCTTCTAGTTACACTTGTTTTTTTTAATCTCCATGGAGATTTCTGCCATCTCTGTGTACACAGAAAGCCACAGCTTATCCCTGTTCTCTTTTCCTCCTGAAACATCTGTCTGGGGGCAATCTTCCTGACGCAGCAAGCAAAAGAGATAAACAAAACAGAAGGTTATTACAAACAGGCTTGGGACAAAGACCTATGGGCTGCGGTCAGTGGGTCACAGCATGGAAGAGTCAGTTTGGGTTGGAGATGGTGACTTCTTTGATCCCAATTAACTCCCCACCACTTAAATTTTTCTGAACCAACCTTCTAGTGTGTGGCATATAAACAAAATGTAAAACTCAGATTCCTTATAAAGCACATCCCACTGAGCAGACAATAGTAATATAACGTGGTAGATAGTAGTGGCCTTGATACAGTGTAAATGTCTATACTGCAGGTACAATTCCTGAAGATCCCACCTCGGTTATTCTCGGGTCCCTCCTCTGGCAGTTGTACTATATTTTATTGCCAACTTTTATTCACCCCCACTGGCGAACAGGAGAAAGTTTTGCTTTTGTTTCTTGGCCAGGAATTGGTTGCCCCCCCAGAAACCCCGTGGTGTGTGGTGAGGAGGCAGCCATTCATGCCACTGTGGGAAGGAAGGAAGGAACAGGAAACAACTAGGTAGGCCTTAAGGAGTATAGGAATGTCTGGTTACACTGATTTTCAAAAATTGTGTTGGCAGACACTATTTGGTTTTTCTCAGAGTTTAAAACAATCAGCACGCACACACTCTATGACTTATTCTCTCTTGTGGAAGCTGAGGGGTTAATAATTAAGGTTTTCTCTATTCTGAGTTGTAGGCTGGCCCATGTGCCTTCCATCTCATCCCATACAAATTCCTCAAGAATCATGTTTCCACATGTTTTACCTTCATCTCTAGAATCTTTTTTTTCTTCTTCATTCCTTAAAATTTTTTTTCTGCTTTAAAACTTCATCGTAAGACCTTTACCTCACTTCGCTGTCCCCTCTAGCTAACTGCCTCATTTATCTGGTATTTCATTTCACCGCTTTCTAAACAAGCAGTTTAAAGTCACCGCCTCAAATTTCTGACTTATTCACTTTTTTTTTCCACGCATATCGGGAATTTTTTTTGTCCTTTTCTTGCTATGCCTTGTCATGGATCTTATTTAATGGCAGCCGTTTTAAAACAACTGCCTCATCATTAATTCCTTTTTGCCTCTTCTCACAGTTTCACACAGGTCCTCCTTATTCCCTTTTTAAATTTTCATTTGTTTTACATCTTCTGTGAGGTAGTGGTTTAATGAGACTCTCAGTCTTTTTTTTTTAACAACTAATTGACAATCAATAAATTGGACATATCGAGTGTATTATTAAAGCTTTTGATATAGTCGTACAGCCATCACTACAATTATGAACATGTCTGTTACTCTATAAAAATTGACTCATGAGTGTTTTTAAAGATTCCTCCTTCTCCCAAACTCCATGTTCATCCCTAAGCAATCATTAATATGGCACTTGCTACATGAGGCTAGTTTTTCTTTCCAAGGATTTCATAACTGGATTAACACACTGTTGTCACCATCATCATTATTGGTAGGATACTTTTCTTTCACTCAGCACAATAATTTTTAATTTGATCATGTTGTTTTACATGTAGTTAGTTCACCTTTTTAAAATTGTTGCATGTGAATTCACTGTACAAACACAGTACAACTCATCCATGCTTTAAATTCTATCTAGTTTCTGGACAGTTCGGTTATTTTGGGCTTGGCTATTATAAACTATTTCATGAACAAGTGTCTAAGTTTTCCTAAGAATATATACTTTCATTTTTCCTTTATATTTATCATGTGTGTATGAGAGACAGAGAGACAGAGACACACACACATGGGGGAGGAATGCATATGTGGAGGTCAAAGGACATATGGATACTGGTTCTCTCCTTCCACCATTTAGGCCCCAGAGTTTGAAGCTCTTACCCATTTTGCCAGCCCTACTTTCATTTTTACTGCTCAGAATGCATAACTTCTATGTTAGCGTATTTATAAGAACAACAGTAACAGTAAAAACGACATCCTGGCAACTTACTCTCCAAAATCATGAACATGTTACGCTTCTGCTGGTAAACCAATGAGAGCTAGCTCTTTCAAAGCCTCCCACCCACATTGTATAATAAATATACTAATGTTAGTCATTTGTGAAGAGGTATTGTGGTATTTCTCTGGGATTTTATTTTGTATTTCTACATCTCCATTAAATGTGTTTTCTCAGCTAGTTTGAAATATATAACTTCTTTGGGGTGGGGCTACTATGTGTTTTCCATTATACTGTTGTTATAATGAACTTGAGACTTTTTTTTGTTCTGGATACAAGATGCATTGTCAAAGATATCATTTTCAAATATTTTCTCCAAATGTTGACTTGCTTATAAATTGTGTCTTCCAAACAGTTTTTAATTTGGGTGAATTATAAGTGACTTATTTCCCTCTTTTGCATCACGTCTGTGTTGTTTCTCAGAAATATTTGTTTAACCTGGAACTTTAAAAACATTTTTTTGAAATTTTTGTTTTAAGTCTTTGGTCCATTTATAGTTAATTTTTATATATTGTATGGAGAATATTCATTAAATGGTGTATGGCTATCCAGTTGTTCTAGGATTCATTAAGAAGACTTTCTACCCATTCTCTGCTGTACTGTCCCTGCAATTATGCTCAAACCATCTTAACCCTAACCCTAACCCAGGAAGGAGATGGGGACTCCAGATGTGCGCATTGATACCAGGCTCAATAAAGTCATCTGGGCCAAAGGAATAAGGAATGTTCCATACCACATCCTAGTACGTTTGTCCAGAAAACGTAATGAAGATGAGGATTCACCAAACAAGCTATACGTTGTTAACTTGCGTGGCTGTTATCACATTCAAAAATCTACAAATGGTCAGTGTGGATGAGAACTAACCTGCTGAGTGTTAAAAAAAAAGTTGCAGAACTGCCAAAATAAACAAATAAATAAATAAATAAACAAACAAACAAATAGATAAATAAATAAATAAATAAATAAACAAATAAATAAATAAGTAAGTATGGGTCTCCCTTAATGAAAATAGCATTTGTAGATGGATTTGGTAATAATCATCTTTATGGACATAAGAGGACATATACTATGAGATACATTTGTTGTCTTCCAATTTCTAGGAATGCTTTGTTCTAGGCTCGGAATAATTCTTTCTATGAGGAAGCCACAGGCAGCTGAAGCTATCTCACTTCGTTATTCTGGAATCGTGTCATTTGTTCAATATAGACATTGGTCTTTTCACCCCAACAGGACTAAATAAAGCAGTTAATACACACGGGCATGTGCTATACATTCCCATCCTGAGTTTAGTAATACTGCTTCACCAATAAAGCCAACACTGGCAACGTGAAGCAACCAGTGTCAGAAGGTCAATCAGATTTCTATTATGGAAAGAAGAAAAGCTTAAAAGCTTCTAAGATGTGATGCTTTCTGAGCTAAGAAAACAAACAAACAAAAATGGCTTAAATGAAAGCAAGGACATAAGGGAATTTTCTGTTGTGTCAAGTGCTAAGTTTTAAATGCAAAAGGGTAAAAATGAAAAGAAAACAAACACCTCGTGATAGAGGAATAGTCCTTTCCCAGGAGCTGCAGTTCTTTTGGAAGGCCTCCCATATTTCCAAGGACATGCAGGTTCAGGTAGATGAGTTTGTAGGGGGTGGAGGTGCCATAATCCAGAAGAGTGTGTTTACAACACCAGGGTCCTGTGCACTGTTACAGAGTTCACCTTCACTGTTGTTTCAAAATACAGAACTGGCTTCCCAGGATTCTCAAGAACAAAAGGAGACCAGTCTCATTTTCTGCTTCACATATGAGGAATGGAGGTGAACTAAGGACAGTGCGAACTAAGGACAGTGGAACAGTTAACCCTACACAGCAAGACAACCCACAAGGGGCCAGTTATATGACCTGACAGCTCAGGTCTGCGTGTCATTCCCTGTCTCTGCTCAAGAAAGGGCAGGAAGTGCAATACTTTGTATGAAAATGTAAGGACTTAGGTAAGACAAGTAGGTTGGATGAGAAAACCCTTCAGCCCATTATGACCTAAGCAGACATGGTGTGGGGAGGGTGACTATAAAATCTATTCCTCAGGAAACCCCTCTACTGTTCCTGGGGGGGGGGGGGGGGGGAATCAACATGAAAAGTTCAATACTTAAGAAAGATATAAATAGTTTTAGAACTTGGAAGAGTAAAAGTCAGAAAGAACGAGAGGTACATCAAATCACATGGAGCATGCTGTGTGGTTTCTGATAATTTCAGAATGACATCTTAAGCACAAAGAGGTTTGAACAGACTTGAAAAGGAACAGAGCGAGCGTGCGACTTGAGAGAGTGAACTTGTCCATTTAAGCATGTTTTCCCCCCAGTCCTTGCTGCTCATCTAAAAACAAGAAGTAGAGCGGGTCAGGAAAGGGGTTATGGTTAACACAGCGAGATGAAAGATAAGCAACCAGGCAGTTAGAAGCCAAAGCATTTTATCTAGAAGAGCAGGTCTGGCCTTGTTTCCATCTTGATAAGGATTAGATTGGAGAGCTTGTTTGTCTATAGACTAGGATGGGGAGGAGGGGTGGGAGAGCTGGAGAAAGAGGACAGGGAAATCTGGGTGGGGGTGGGGGAACTATGGAGTCCTAGCACACTGCTAATGTAGCCACCATTCCCTCTTTTTTGTCCTGTCTCTATTTGAACTTTTGGAAAGTGCTAGACAGGTCTATTTAGATAACTTGACTGTATTTCTGATATTTGTGAGGACTTAAATATCAAGAAAGCCTGATGGCCTGAACAGGCTCATTATCACAGGCTAGACTTTTCAGACAAACTGGAGAGATTGACTTAAAACTTGAAGAAATTGATATCTGAGGTTACAGTCCTTTTCAAACACTATTATTTGTACTTTGGTGTATATGCACCATAGACTATCTGTCCCCTTAAAGTTGTGTTTTCCTTTTAAGGCCCTTAAAGAAAATAAAAGAAAACAGACTGTGGTTACTTCCACTTTTATCCTATGATCTGGAATTGTAACTGTGTGCATGGGTGTTTTTGCATTATTATTCAAATCGGCAAAGGTCTAAGATTGCCACATGCTTGCAAAGATAGCATAATTCTTTGGGATTTTATTCTCAACTACTCTTAGAACTTTTGTCTAAATAGAAATCATAAATTCAAAATGAAATTTCATTTATAAATACACCTCTAAAATTATCTGTAGCTAGCTAAAATGTTTTTTTTTTTCCACTGTGGTGAACTTATATTTCTCAAGCCATTAATCATTCAGGTAGGTTTTATTGAACATTGGAGATGATCAGCACAGGGGAAAACATTACCAGATGAGGGTTATCCACTCATGGGTTAGAGTTTATAATCTATCCTTAGAAGAGATTAACCAAGAGTTTCTAGTTTAGACATAAAAGCAGGTGTGTAGAAGCGACAGGTGGGAAGAGGCCATCTTAAACTGTACGCCTCTCTCCCTATTTTCTTCCTTCACACTGTCTGGCATCTGAGTTCATCTTCTTTGTCATCCTGAGGTAATTCCACAGGCAGTAGGTTTTAGTTGCTTCCTTGAGCCCAGCATCAATATCCAGAGGGCCCTGTTAGGATACTTCTTTTTCCCAGAATGCTTTTCATTTAATTTCTTCTCCTCTAACCTCCTGGGTGTGGACAGTCTGTTTGTGCTGGTGCAGGAAATTTAACAGTTTTGAGGATATTTTCTTCCGCAACATAATATTTTTATTAATTATTTGGGAATTTCACACAATGCACCTGGATCACACTTGCTTCCTATTCCTCCCAGGTCTGCCCTCCCACCCTTGCACTCCTCCTCAAAACAAAACAACCTACCAAGTCCAATTTGTGTTACTCATATACTCATTGGAGCATGCTCAAACTCCCAGTAGCCAGTCCCTTAAAGAAAACTGAGCTCTTCGCAACACCCCCACCCCACCAGAAGCCATCAACTGTGTGGAGCTACACTTCAGCATCTTAATGGTTAACAGTAGCCTTCTGGGATTGGAAGCATCCAGAAGACAGCAAGTTCCTCCAATGGTGTATGCCAGCATTTAGGCACTCACTCTGCAACACTTCAAGGAACATTTGCTAAATGGTAATTGCTTACTATTCCATGCCATGACCTTGTCGGTATTTGTATCTTTCAATATCATGAAAATGGTTGTTGTTGTTATAGTAGTGGTGGTTCGTGTGTGTGTGATTTAGGAATTTGTAATTATTAAAATTAAAATAAATCCACAATTCAACCACTTAGATATAATATTAGTACATATTATTCTAAAAAAATTATATATATCCAATACCTGGGACACATTATTCCGTCACCTGTGGGATCATTCTATTCATGTGGTTTATAATTTTTTCTAATTTAATCCATTAATGTCTCTCTAGATTGTAAAATATTTAATTATATTTTTAACAGGTGTGTAGTATCTAAAGCATGAACACATGACTTCCTTTAATCAACATTAATATTATTATCAATATTATTATTAATTTTTAGTGTATTTATCAGTAGCAATGTAACAAACCCTTACCTGCTCTCAGGACTTGCTCAGAACTGTTAGGAACACTTAATCATACCAGGGTAAAACTCACTTAGTTTACACCGTCCCCACAACTCTTCCTGCTCTTAGTTTTTAGATGAAGAAACCAAGACACAGGATGTTAAAGGACTTGCCCATGCTTACAAGGCCAGGGAGCAGTTAACCTGAGATCCAACTCAGGATGCCTCGATACAGAGATTGTCTTCTTAACTCCTGTGATATGGCTGTTGTTGTAACAATGCTGATATGAACATTTAATTTATTTTAAGGTCTAAAGTGATATCCTTGTACATATAGCAATAATCCTAAAGGTCTGAACTTTATCTTCCACACAGAGTCGAATGCCAAACCTGGGTTAGACAATCCTGGGCAAAGTAATTGAAATTTTCTCACAGTTATCCTTAATCTCTTTCATTTTTTTTGTCTTTATCTCCTTTGGCCACTCCATAGCAGCTGATGAGGCTTTATCATACCCTACTCTTGGAACTCTGTCCTTTTGTGGTGTAACATCATCTTCTGCCACATCCTTCTAGCTTGCTTCTTCCCTTTCTCCCTAGCTGACACTTTTCTCTGATCTCACTTTTCATTTTGGAGTTTTGTAGCTCACCATTTGATTCTGTCCTTATATTGCAGGCCCCTTGTAAAATCTCATTCTTTTCTGTGACGTTAGCCACTGTTTAAATTCTAATGCTTCATAAATCTTTACCTCCCCTTGGGGGGAAACTCTATCCTAAATTTTCCACTTGTATACATAACTGTATATTAGGTTTGCTCACAGATACTCTCCAGGGTTAAAAAATACCTTTACAACTGAACTTATCATTTCTGTTCTATACCTAAATTTCTTCCCATGTTTATAATCTGCATTTATATGAAATTCCCACAAGCCAGGGATCAAATGTGAAAGCCACTCTATGCTTGGGAAATGAGGATGACACTGGTTTTTGAAACTGGTTGTGATCTAAAGTCTTGGTGAACTTAGGAATTGGCTTAATCCTCAAAAATCTAGTACTATTATCTGCAAGGGGGGGGGGTAAAGATACTTAGGATGCAAAGGTATTGAAAAGAAGAAATAGCAAAGAGCTATTGTTACTTCTTCACGGAGTGTATGCCATAGCAAAGATTCCAATAAAGAGTTTTAAACTGTGTATGCCATAGCAAAGATTCCAATAAAGAGTTTTAAACTGTGAGCCATGAGCCATGGTGACATACACTTTAATTCTAGCCAGGCAGATCTCCATGAGGTCAAGGCGAGCCTGGTCTACATAACCAGTTCCAGGACTGTCACATCTATTTAATAGAGAGAACACGCTTCAAAAAACCAAAATAAACCAACAGTATTAAGACTTTGTAGATGACATCTTACTTCTCACAACCAAACAGGTTTTGAATTTAGTTGTTTCAGACCTTGAACTTCACTCTGCGAGCCCCTTTTTTCTTTACTGTGTCTGTTCGCAGTGCTGAACTCTGCTTCAGCTGTTACGATGTCCTCTGATATACTGGTCTTCAGTCTTCTTTCCCAATGCCAGGGGACAGGATGGGCCATGTTCATATGTGTAACTCCCCGCCTCAGTCAAATTTGATATTGAGTACAATTTTAGAGTTTTGGCTCCAACTTCTTCTTTCCCGTTCTGCTAGAACATACTGCATGAGAAAGGTAGGAATGACATTAGTAGACTATTGAACTTGAATATCCTCCATCTCTTTAGGTCTTATGCAAACTTGGCTGCCATATTTTTGGTAGCAAACTGCTGTGACACTCGTGTGTGCAAGCTCTGAGAAGCTGTTACCTATTTCCTTTACTAATTCCCATGTACTAACTGCATCCTTTACACACTTGTCAATCAGTGTGTAGAATGAAGAGAGGGTCAAATCCGCCCCTCTCACCTGTTTTAGGCTATTCTCATTCACTCTACTTTGCAAATGATTCTTCAAGCAGCAAAGTAAGGGCACTTCCTACCTCTTTTCCTCACCTACCACCCCCTATTCCTTATTCCAATATAGTCTTTAGGCTTAATGTTTTAGGTTCTTCTAGACACTCCCAAAAATGCAACCTCAGTTGGAGAAACCTATATACAACTTCAGCACAGTGTGATGTACTGGGTGTTTTTCATTCAGGACCAATGAATACCTAGAATAGCCTCTTCCTCTTACTTCTTTCATTGCACCTTTATTGCTCTTATTTTGTTTATTTGTTCCCTAAAACTTCCCCCCAGTCTCTTCCTAAGTAATTGTCCTTTTTATGTTCTATTAACTCTCCTTAAGAGATCTGTTCTACATTTTATGGTTCCAGCTACTAGAATGTTCAGATGCTGCTGCCTCCTACCCCTCCTCTTCTTCCTTGGGTATGGTATTGGTGGGTGCACATACATTTGTGTGTGCATATACACATGTGTGTAGGCCAGAGGACAAACTCAGGTGCTGTTCTTTAGGAGCTGTCCACCTTGTTCTTAAAGCCAGTTTCTCAATAGCCTGGAGCTTGCCCACTTGGCTAGGCAAGCTGGTTAGCTAGCCCAGGGATCTGCCTGTCTCCATTTTCCCAGTGCTGGGATTATCAGTGTATGCCATCTTTCTAAACTTACTTTCTCTCTCTCTCTCTCTGTGCTTAAGTATTTCAGTTGACTGAGCTATATCCCAGCTTGCTTTTCTTCTTTCCTGAACTCAATATTCACACTTGCTCACAGGACTTTTCTACTTAATAGGTCTCATGTCACAAGCATAGTGCGTCCAGGTCAGAATTATCTTCACCATGCCTTCTGCTTTTCCATTAAAGTTGTTTGTACAAACAGCAGAATAATCTCATGTCTTAAACCAAAAAGTAGGAAATGTATTTGCTCTGTCCCAATCTAGTAGCCCCACATTTGGACTATAGTTGTACCCTGTTGGATTATACTGTACATATCTAATGTCCATCACACATCTCCAATTTGGGTGCTGCAACCATAGTCCAGGCTACCCACATTTCTTTTCTGTATCCTTGTGTCTTACTTTTTGTCAATGTTTTGCTTGAAGTAAATGTTCTGTTTTCCCTGCCCTGTTCCTTTGCCTTCCCTTTTAATTTAGAGATCCTTTCTTTCCTCCACAGATCTCTAACATTTGCATTATAACATACCACAGTTCTTTTTCAAAACCCATCTTACCCCATGAGGAGAAGCATAACCCAGGTAGAGTCTAGTAGGAGTGACCAATTAGATAACCAATTACCTAACCATTTACTTTAACTTTAAATACAGTTTTTGCCAGCTCTTTGATTTAGGTCAGTTGTCATTAATTTGGATATTGATGTCCTATGCAATCTTTCTTCATCATAAGACACCTCTTGTTTTCTATTTCTCTAAGTGGGGTGAAAAATAAGTCTTTGACAAACCTGTCTGAATGTGGAATTGTGGGAGTGATGTCCCATTGTACTTCCTCTACTCAACCAGATAGAATTATTTATTTATTTTTTTAGCAACTTGACTTTTTCCAAAATCTTCAACTTACTTTAAACAACTCAAAGGGTTCATTTTAACACTGTATTTCACTGAATTATGTAAGTACTGGTTAATTGTACTATATGACAATAATAAGTCAATTGGCATTAACAGTTTGGGAATAAACACAACTAATTCTTGGCAGGGATGCAACTGAACCAATGAGAGCAGTGTGTAGGCTTACTGGAGCATGGCCTACTGGCTATGAGTTTTCTTTCCTCTCTGAATATCAATCAGTTTTTTTGGGCTTTTTTCAAAGGAAATTGATACTATTGGTTAATTTTCCAAGTCAGTTGAGTCAAATTCCACTTTTTCCCACTGAAATTTCTCTTTTCCAAGTAGATTTTATGCACTGTAAACATGGAGAAATATGAATGCCTTAAGAATGAAAAAAAATGAATGAATAAATACACTAATAGAAATCCAGAAAACTTACCTCCCATCCTCTGTCCTTTCATTGCAGCTCAGATGTCACCAGCTTAAGAGAACTTGGCTTTCCTGAGTGATATTTCACTCCATGGTCAACTGATAGCTCCCTTTTACTATCTCTACTGTACCCACTATTTACTGCCAGCAATCTGCTTTGAAATACTCTAACATTTTACTTTGTTTCCTTTTAATCTATGGCATGCCTCTTGAAGGAAAGCAATTATTTCTTATATGTTATGTTTAACATATACATTATATATGTTATTTCCTTTTCCCCAAACTAACTGACAAAATAAAGGATACATGAAACAGTCCTGTCTCATATTCTTGTCACTGCTGTAAGCAAGGAAACCACGACTCTAAAGAGGAAGTGTCACAAGTAGTACCAACAAAGCAAGTCACTCTGAGCTCCTCTTCTGTGTACTGTCAAGCCTGCGTGCTCTAGCTGTCTCCTTTAGTCAGCTAGGGAGGTAAACTCCCTTGTAGGAATTGAAGGAAAGTGTTTTGTGACTTCAGTCTTTTCTTCACCATCAACTACTTGTGTGTATTTATACTCACTTTGCCTAATATTTTTTCCACTTATGGATTCAGAGGTAAACAGCGAGCAAGAAGGGCTGGGGATGAATGCTTAGGGAAAAGGAAACACACCTAAGCAATTGGGAAGATTGTGTGGTCTGAGCCAGTCAGGTGGAAGTTGGGGTAGGAAAGAGGTTAGAAAGTAATCCAGAATACAGACTAGAGATTGATCCTCTGGCATTATTTAATTTATAGACTGAGCACACATGTATAAATCACTCATGCAATTCTTCCACTCTGTAGAGGATACTGTCTGTCCCATTTGTGGTTTGGGAAGACTTCCTGGAATAAGTTTATCCCAAGTGGTATCTTGAATGGTAGAGAAAATATAGCTTAGATTAAGAGACTGGGCCAGTGGGAGGACTCAGCAAGTAAAGCCACTTGCTACCAAGCCTAATGGACTGTGTTCAATTTTGGAAACCCACACGGAGAAGGAGAAAAACAATGCTCACAAGTTATATTCTGACCTACACATACCCACACCCACAACCACATGCACACCCACACTCACACTGAGTAAGTGTGCCCATACCCAATAAATACATAAATTTGTTTTTAAATTCAGAAAAAAGATTAAGAAATTGATACAGTAATGAAATGAACAAACTCATTGTTGCACAGAAAGTTATTGGAACATTAATGCCTTAGAATCCCTGGAAGGATTATTAATAATTATTTCTGGGCCAACAACTCCATAGCCAACTCACATTCATCTTTGGTTTTATCCAAATCAATCTTTGCCTGATGCCTATTTTAATAATATATCATTTATTCATTTTCTTATCTTGAAGTTGGTATAAGCTCTCTCATTTTAGAAAATTCAGACCCAAATAAAATCACTGATTTTTAAACACTTGCATCGCTCACTTTCTTTCAATCTTCAACAACATAGATTCAACAACTTTTTGTATTTTACCACAAACTAAATTATCTTTTGTACCATCTCCTTAAGACATTCATGATGCACACTACCTATGCACACTACTTAATTCACTTCTTTTTTTTATTGTCAATGTCATATAAGGCTACGTCCTTCAACTTCATTCTTCTGCAACATTGTCTTTTAGTTTACTTTTGCCCTCTTTTCTTTCTTTTTTCCCTTTCAGTATTTATACATCATCTTATTATTTCACAAGTGACATAGAGCAGTGGTGTCTTGGTTTCCCACTTTAAAACCAATGTAATCACTTTACCAAAAGTTTGTCTTCCTCTAAAATGAACCCAATATGCTTACTGAAAATTATACATGCAAAATCATATGAAAGCATAAAATAACTGTGAATCTCATTTGAATATACTTGTGTGTATTCCTGTTTGAGTCTCAGCCTCTTGTCTGTTAACTTGGTAGCTTTAGGCAAGACCTAAAATATTTTTAAGCCATTGGTTACTCTGTGTAGAAAATAGGATCAACAGTAGTGTGTAGCATTGCTTTGGAAAGAAAACTTGAATAATGTTGTAGTGATTGCTGTGTAAATAGCTATTCAGTAGGTAGTTTGGCCATGACTATAACATAACACAGGAGTACATATATAATTCAGTGTAATTGTTATAATAGGTCATGGATCTGCTATTGAATCAGTAAAATGTAGCTCCAAACTGAGATATGCTTTAAATGTAAAATACATGCCAGGTTTCAAAGACTTACTGTGAAAAACAACAGGGCCGATTAGTTCACTAGTAAGTATGTATTTATGTACTTACAGGTTGGAGTAATTTGGACATCTTGAAATAAGTAAAATATGTTGAATTAATTTCACTCACTTAAATACATGTTTTGACAGGGCTACTCGATGAATTTTATTTCCTTGGGTTATTTGTATTTGTGCTGGGCATCTCATTTCCTTGGCTCAACACTGCTGGAAAATTTATCATTGGCAACTCATGAGTATGCTTAGTCCAACTCAGAACTCTTGTTCTAAGATATTTCTCTTCTGTTGAAGATACAGTTTGAAAATTTGAGATATGTTCAGATTGAACTTTTTTTATTTTTTATTTTTTAATAATTTATTTTTTATGTCTTCAAGTTACATCTCAATCACAATCCCCTCCCTACTCCCCCCTCCAGTCCCACCCTTCCACCCTCCTCCCCCTCAACCCCCCATCCTTTTCCCTTTTTTTTTTTTTTTTTAGTTTAAGGTATTTCTCCCCCCCCCAACAGCGCTCCCTTTCAGTCCCACAAGTGGTTCTTTTTCTTATAACTATAAATGCAATACAAAACAACAGAATAAATAGGCCACGATTATAAGAGTGAACTTTTTCTTGACACAAGATCTATGTAACAGAGAGCTTTTACTTGTTCTTACATAGATCCTGAGGCTACTTTAGAATCTTTATTATGCTGTGTGTAGAACAAGTTCTCTTTGGGGATTGTAGATATTTTGGCACTGATAAAGATAATGTGTTTTAATTATAATTTGATATTAAAGGATTGTTTTAATAATGTTTACAAGATGCCCTCCTTAGTCTGGATAAGAAAAGTGATAAGAATTTACTTGGGGATCATATATATCATGAATCCCATTAATTTAAGTATGTGTGGTTAACTGAATACCTATATGATGATATAGAAAAAGGTCTCCTTAATACAACTCAAAACATTTAGGATACTGGAAGGTTAGTGATCCCTCGCAGTTAAAATGTGGCCCCAGAGAGGCCTGTAAATGAGGTTGCCTGGAATTCTATTTGGAAATACAGGGCTGCTCTATACAATTAGCTCTGAAGATAAACCTTACATTAATCCATCAAAAGCCTCGGGACAAGGGCCTGTTTGTATTCCTGTTTGAGTCCATAAAAGTACCCCAGCTTTTATGCCTGTCAATGGAAATGATCTAGTAAGCTTCAAGGTAAGATGACGATGTACGGACTATTCAAATGAGTTAGTGAGAACATGTACTGTATTCTGGAGGATCCTACTGAATGCTAGTCTACCTTACATCTCAAAGACAAACATTCGCACACCGATGGTAGAAGAGATGCATGTGGTTAGACTCCCTCAGGCCCTGTTGAGATATACCAAATTTTCTGGGCCAAAGAGTGCTTTGTATCAGCGAGGCATGGATCCCCGGTTCTGCTCTCATCTTTGTAGATGCATCAAATTCAAAGGGACTGAAAATGCAAGTGCATTTCACTTGAAATTCCTCTGTAGTGTAATTTCCACCCAACTTCTTAGTTCTCTCTCCAAAATCTTCCCAACAAAATATGTCAAATCCTCTCTTCAGTGCCATTCTCTTTGAAGCACTTTTTATACTTTAAATGAATTTGATTTTAACTTTCTCACTTTTATTGTACATTCTCACTAAATCTGTGATTTTAATCTCTGTGTCTGTCTTTCTCTGTCTCTCTCTCCCACTCACTGCACTCTTTCCTGATAGTAAATTGGCATCTCTGATTTCCTACCACATATCTCCTCTTGCATATCTCACTGCTCTTTTTACACTTAGCATGTTTGCTTAGTTCATCATCTTTGTTCACATTTAATCTGCTTCATTTTTCATGTTTTTGATGACAGCAAACGGTACCACAATGAATCTATCTTTCCTAGTAAGAAACCAGAGCTTTATCCTGAGTTAACTATACTCCCACACTACCTACATGCAATCCATCACAAACCAGTCCAGCACATTCTACCTCTTAAGTATCTTCAGAATCTAACCATCCCTCTCTGTTTCCATACCACTCCCAGAACAGAAGCCATTGCCTTGCCCTTGACTCATCATAGTAGCTTTTACTTCCAGTCTGGCATCCCCTCCAATCTGATTTCACATGGAACCTCAGGCAGTTTTGCAAACCTCCTCTGTTACTCTCAATCCACTTTCATGAGTTCCTGTTTCTAGACAGAAATTCAGATTCTTTTAGCCCTACCTACTACCTGGTGCAACTCCTCTCTCCAGTTTCACCTCTTGCTGTAATTTCTTCTTATCTCCAAAGTCTCGTAAGCATCCAGCTCTCTAAAAGAGACCCTTCGTTTTTTCTCTGTGTTGTTTCTGCCTCTCCCATCTCCCTCTCTCCATCTGGACTCTGAGACCCATTTCTTCTGCTTCTCGTTTCCTTTTTAATCACGAGCATTGTAGATGATTTCCAACAATATACAGAAACAGGAGCTGATCATGTACAGAAAGAAAAGAGAAAAAGAGAAGAGCATATAGAAAGAAAAGAGGCCGAGTTTATGACCTTTTTAATTTTATGAGTGGACAAATATTATTGTGTTGTGTTGGAAAGGAAATCAACTCAGCATTCTATTCCCTTAAACTCTTACCCTGCAGACTAGTTCTATAGCCACCTGCTCAGATTTCTCCAAGGATACATATTAACCTTTCTGAAAATCCCACAATAAACAATGTTCTAAAGGATAGAGTCCAAGAATGAAAGTGGAAATGTGCCACTCCCTATTGATTTTTTTCTTTTTAAATTCTTCTGGAATTATTTACCAAGTAACCTGTTTGAGGATCTCAAAAGGCAACAGTTCAGCATCTTCAAAGGATGCTGACATTTTATTCCTTTCATCTTGAGTTAAGGTTTTAGGGTGGGTTAAAATTAAAGTGAGACTGAATTTAGGCTTAAGTTTAGGTTCTTAAAGGTGTGTGTTTTCATATCTAGATACTCTCTGCTCAATATCAGTCAATCAGATGGTCAAGAACAATTTTCGCATTTACACCCATCATGGGTCCCCTTTACTTACAGTACAGTATCAAAAGGTCTTGCTGTTTCACCATTAGGTTTTGCTACATATAAATAAGACCTGTTTTCTACATTGTGATAGATGAGATGGGATCAGTCATTCATTCTTACTGTCAATCAGAGAGCCGATGATGTGGCTGTCCTTGTTTCTACAGACTTTGGCAGTAATCATCTGGATAAATGGAACTGATTCAGATCTCATAGACCAAAGCAATTTTAGAGGAGAAAGACAGGCAGTAGGTAAATTCTCCTAAACAATTGCATTTATGATATACATAGTCCCCAAAGCAGTGAAAATAAGTCAGATTTAAAAATAAGAAAAATAAAAAAGGATTTTCTTTTGAGAAATACCAAAGATAATTTATAACTAAGCCCAAAGGGAACTGCAAAACAAACAGCAGGTGAACAGAAACCGCAGTCTCCGTATTTTAAATGAACTAACAAGAAAATAAATGATGATAGTTATGCCTTAACCCTGTGCTGGTGAATTATGAGTGATGCTCACTGTCCACCAGCAAATGAGAGACTGCCATTGCTGGTATATGACACTTCAGTGGCCAAAATACCATGGGACAGTAGTATAGCCCAGAGTTTCTCATGAACATGTTTATGGTGACTAATTACCATACTTGGGTTATGAACACATTGAAAATGTGGCTAACAGGGTATACGGATGTTAATGTGAAACATACAATTCCAGAAATGAAAATATGTGGCCTTCATTTCTGGGGCTTCTTAAGTGGTTTTATTTGTTTTTTTGTTTGTTTGTAAGCAATTTTTTTAAATAAATAAATTTATTTTTTTGTTGCTTCAGGTTACATCTCCATCGTATTGTCCTCTTTCTCCCCTTCCTAGCCCCACCCTCCCACTCTCTACCCCCTAACCTTTCCATCCTGCTCCTCTGGAGTGGAGTGTCCCTACATAACAGTCCCCCACCCCTGTTCAGAAATCATATGAGGATCAAGAGCCTCCTCATACACTGGGGGCCTACAAGGCAGTACCACCAGTGAAAAGTGTCTCATTGCCAGGGAGGGGAAACTAAAAAACAAACAAACAAACAAAAACAAACAAAAATAATAAAAAAATAAAAAGTCTATGTTCCTGTTCCCTTTGGTGCCTTGGTTGTAGTATAGTTATCCGGTACTATATGGCTAAAATCCTACTATAAGTGAATAGATGCCATGTGCATCCTTCTGAGTCTGGTCACTCAGGATGAGCTTCTCTAGTTCCATCCATTTGGCTGCAAATTGCATAATTTCATTGTTTTTGAGAGCTGAGTAATATTCCATTGTGTAGATGTAAGGTGGTTTTATTTGTATAAGATACTTGTGCCATGATTTATCTGAGTCACGTGTCATAAGACTATAATGTAGTGTATCTATCCAGAATGTCCTTACATTCATAAGACTTATTGCTCATTGGAAAAAGAAAAAGAAACCACATCATCAAGATAATCTAAATGATTATCAGAGTGTCAGAGAATTTCTATAATGCAAAAGTTACCACATTCTATCAATATAATGTCTTTAGTGTTTCTTCTAAATAAAATGTTATAAAACAGTATACATTAGCAAGAAATATGTTAGCAAAATGATTATTTATTAAAACTAAGGCATATCACACAGAATGTGGTGAGTCTTTCATGCAGACATTGAATACATTTTACAAAGTAAAATGCATTAGTATAATGAAGGCAAGAAGAATTTGTTTTCTAGCATGCTATAACTTGAACTGACGATATATTGTATGCACATGTTAGGACCTCAACTAACATAAAAACACAGGTATATTTCTAAGGAGCTCATGTTTATTTAAAGGGAATTGGGTAATGATCATTCTCAATCAGGAAAATGACTTGAATTCATTTGAGTGTGTGTGGAGGGGTGCTTTTTTTCCCCTTTATACATGCAGAATTTTTTTTTTCATGCTCATTATATGACAAAGCTATCCTTTACCCAGTTGTAATCAGCCTTGTCAAAATATTAAAGCAGAAGATTCTGGGCGTATGCTTGCATCTTGGAAAATACATTGGTGTTATGGTATAACCAAACTACCATGTGTCGGGATGATCAAAAGGCAATTTGGCCGAGTGTCTGGAAAAACATGACTCATAATGTGTCCCAGTTTTTCCCCTTCCCTTCGAGTGTTAGCAAATGAAAGTAATATGCATGCAGATTACAATCTGATGTAAATAAAAAATAAATAAATAGGTAAACAGTGCAGAGAGGTGGGGGAAAAAAAGAACAGATTCATTGAAGGCCAAAACTGAGGTTACTTACTTAGATCATAAAAGATAAGGAGACAGTGGTAGGCGTGGCTCCAGCAACCATCCTGGAAGACTGGAGCAATTTCCAGATCTAAGTCATGAACATCCAAGTGGCAGAAGATCCTTCATTCCTAGGAAGAGATAACAGGATGCTGAATTGTATGACAAATGCACCACTCACTCCAAGATGCAAACAGGTGGAGGTGGATGCCAGTATACTTTACACTTCAAAACTAACAGCGAGATAACTTTGTAGAGAGGTTTTGTTTTGTGTTTTTGTTTTTGTTTGTTTGCTTTTTTTTGTTTTTCGAGACAGGGTTTCTCTGTGTAGCCCTGGCTGTCCTCCACTCACCTTGTAGATGAGGCTGGCCTTGAACTCATAGAGATCCGTCTGCCTCTACCTTCCAAGTGCTGGGATTAATGGCGTGTGCCACCACGCCTGGCAAGAGGTTTTGTTTTAACGCTGGTGAGCAGGACACACAATGCCTAGGCTGCAAACCACATTGGTGAATCATTTGATTCTCAAGGTCACAGCTTTTATTGAATTTATATTCCCCCCTCTCTCCCTTCCTCCCTCCCTTCCCCCCCTCCCTCTGAGACAGGGTTTCTGTGTGTAGCCCAGTTGTCCTAGAACTCACTCTGTAGATGAGGCTGTGCTTGAATTCACAGAGATCCATCTACCTGCCTCCTGAGTGCTGGTATTAAAGGTGTGCGCTACCATGCCCCGCAGAACTGACACATTTGTAACAGGTCAAGTTCAAAGGTTTTTAAATGGAAAGACATACGGTATCCAAGTATAAACATTGAAATTATATCCTGTGATAAAAGAATAAACAAAATGAGTTCAGGGATAGGAAGAGAGTGATAAATAATTTTATCAACTGTAAAGGAAATTTTGAATACACTTAAAAAACACTAATTAAAATAAAGTGAAAGGTCTGCTAGAAAACACACTGGATAATTCTACATTTTTCAAAATTTTAAATTTCAAATTCTTCTCTAGTAAAACTTCAATTTCAGATTATTTTTTGCCTTACAACTTATTACTACATTTCTCAGTACCTCACCTCCCCTTCTGCAATGACTAGGGCAATGGGTTCAATTGGGGTCATTCTGTGTGAGAATCAGAATGAGCAAAATACTAAAGTATTTCTGTTGTTTTCAGCTTTTTGACTTATCTTGGATATTTACAAAATGAACAAACAAATAAACAAACAAACCATAATTTACCTGAAATCTGTTTCCTTACCAATAAAATATAAGCTAAGGACCAGATTTCACACAAGCAATGTGAAAGGGATTTAGATAAAGCCATCGATAACTTTGTTCATTTGTAAAGCACTTACCAAAAAGAGATGATTAGAACTTACATATACAATGATTAGTTGCACTAAATCATTCACGTTGAAATGGACTATATCAAATTAATAAAAAATTGTCACAGGGTCATAGGGATCAGTCAGCAAGTGATTCAGCAGATTCTATAGAAGGGAAGGGAAAGAGAAAAACAGGTTTGATGTAGAGAAACAAAGAGGAAGACAGGAAATAAATATAGGAAATATACAACAATAAGAGAAAAGGCAGGAAAAGAGGAGGAAACCAGTAAATGAACAAAAAGAAAGACAGCCATTCATTTCCTGCTTTGGACATCACATTTCCAAGGCATGCAGACACCTTTGCTACCTCAGCAACTAAATATCCTGACTTACTCTTTGCTTATTTTAAAAAAGGAATATTATAATTGGCATTATAAAAAAAAGTCTTCATGAATCAGAATCTTTTCAGCTATTATCCCCAGAACCAACACTTGGGTATTGATATCATGTGGACACTGTGGCCATACTTAGACATTAAGGCGTTCACTAAGCCTTCTGGGTACAATCTGATTTCAACATCACCTGTTAAATTAAATGGGCAATGCAGAACACCCCTCTTTTATTATAGACTTATTAATACTGTAGCAGAGCCCGACCCAAGCACCCTTACCTTAGTTCCCTTTTACTTTTGGATCTTCCTGGAGCACTTAAATATCCTGTGTGGACATTCCAGTTGGTCTGAAGGTCATGTTCACACAGCTCTTCTGGGGATTTCCAGAATAAACATCTCAACATCAGTTTGGACAGTATCTGCTCTTACTGTTTTGATGGGCTTGTTTCTTGCCCAGTAAAGTTGAAGTCAGAGTAAATGGTCTGATGGGAGACATTGCCCGAGAGTGTAAGACACAGGAAGAAGAAAAGATGCTGGTATGTTTATTTTTCTCAGAGTGAGAATCTCTTTGGATTTCCTCCTACCTTTTTCCAATTTTATATGGGCTTCTGGGTTTCCAGTTGACTTTATCTCCTTTTTGCCCATAGGCATTGTAAAAGCCTACCTGTCAAATTAAGATAAAACAAAGTACACTGGGAACTTCCCATAGGGCTACTGAAAAGATACGGGTATGTTGTTGACATTTAGGGCACAAACAACGGGAAGGGACACTGGTAGAACAATAAATGAAATTGCTCCACCAAGTTACTTGTCCCTCAAGACTGTGCCTTTGGCTTGAGCATGTTGCTAAAACTCCTAGTATGTCAAGATCTCATCTTGCCTCTGACTGGGTTTCAGAGAAATTCAAGAGCATAAGGGATGCTCATTTGTTGTTTTGTTTTTGTTTGTTTTTTTTTTAAATTTGGCTCTTCTTAATAGAGTGTGTCATTTCTGGTCGAGAAAGGTCCTTCCTAAACTTAATACTAGTAGAAATTTAGTACGTTTATTCTGCTTGCTGTTTCCCATTCACCTGCCTCCAGCCACAGCCTTGTGTTTTAAAGGATGCTTGGTCCTGGCTATATACAAATGCATTTGAATTTGTACTATCTCTCATTCTGTGTGGCATATGGAAGTGAATTTATTGAGAACTATTGCAAATAACCATGGACTCTGTAAATATGTACCAATGGAAATTTAACAGCTATCTCAAATATGTGTGGGACTTTATAAATTGGCATAAGAGCTGAGCAGATAGCTGAAGCTAAGGAAAATAAATTTTCAGTCATCTGGGCCCTTTTAGATTTCTGGTTGGGAATATCTTTGTAATAGAACAATCTTCTCAGGGAAAAAAATATAGCCCTTATGAAATCAGAGGTATGGACCCTCACACTCATAGGGGCAGGGCTACATGAAGCAGAGCAATCAAATGTACCCCAATGCTACAATCTATGACTTTTGTGCTTTTTTAAAAAAAATTCTGTTCTGACTATTAAGAGCTCGTTTAATATGAGTTTATTGACCAATGCTTGGACCAATTGTGTTCCTCAGTAGAAAGCTGGAGCAAGCTACCCTTTTCTTTCTTAATGTCTGATGTCTTCTAGAAAGAGAAATGAGACTGCGATAGAGACATTTTAGATGAGCTTTAAAGGTGAAAAGAGGATTACATGAGAATTATCTACAGCACAGAGATGTCATCCTTGACAAAACATTTGATACCTTGTTCTCTGCCACAGTAGACTCTCCAGAGCTCTGTGGAGCAGCTAATGTTTAAGATGAGGACTGATGAGAGGACACACATCAGAACTCTGGACAGGACTGAGCCACACAAACAATGCTTGACCAAGCCACCCAGTACCGTTCAACAGTCCTGTCTTCAGTGATGGGAGGGATGTACTTGTGTACAGAATTACCAACATCAAGTTTTTGTAACAAACAAGTTCTGTCAGAAATTTATTTTATTGGTAAAATATTAAATAATATACAGAATTAAAAACTGCACTTACACTTCTGAGAAGAAATAAATCTTGGACAAATTATATGCTTGTTCCTGAGATTGGCTAAATTTATTCCAGTAGCTGTGCACTCAGACAGTACAAACCTTTATAATATAACCCTTTCACAAAGTATTACAAAGTTTCTGCAGCTTCTTTAGTTGTACACACATCCACACAACCACACATGCATATACGGCACTCACACACATATACACAGTAACCCATGTACACACACAGAGCACCCACCTGTGTGCATTAAAAACAAAGAAAATACAAGTCCCACATTTTAGTCTGCAGTGATAAAACTGTTCAGTGGAGGTTTCCCAGTCAGTATGCAGCAGAATGACAGGTCACACAGCTGCAGAGACTGTTGCTGTATTTCCACAGTAAACCCCATTTTCTGAGGTATTTGAGCCTTAAAAAAAAATCTACATTACACTGAGCAAACCTGACGTACAAGGTCTGGAATTTTAATTTTACAGATATTTATATATATATATATATAGATATAGATAATTCTTTTTAAACAATAGTTTTTATTTCCTCAAATTATTAGTCTGAAAAAATGAGGTTTACTGGTTTGACCTTTTTTTTTTCTTTTTTCTTCTAAAAAAAAATCGAAGTATTCTAGAAACTGTCAAGCAATTAGTCCTTAAAGTAGTCTAATTACCTTTGGTATTGTTAAAGGAAAAAAAAAGTTAAGTAGACAAGACACATACTATACAAATGCAGTATATGCCTTCAAAAGAAATGCCAAAGAAGTGTTACTTTTAAACAAAACATGTATTTACATTACAGCAGTTTTACTACAGGAACACAGGCATTTAAAAAAAGAAAAGAGTGTGCTACACATAAATATGAATACAAAAGACACTTCCCATCTACATGAAAACAGGACTGCTTCAAAGACATAAACTTTTTTCTTCAACAGGTAATATGAATTTAAACCTGACCCAAGTGCTTTGATATTTATTTTCCAAAAGGAAAGAAATAAAAACATTAAATATTAGTTATTTAATTTAAGAGCACTAGGCAAGAGTGGGAGAAAAAAAAATCCAGTCTGTTCAAACTTCAGCTTCAGGATAAACTTCCCACTCATGATTTCAAAGGAAATTCAGCCTAAAAGTTTCCAGAAAGTCAGAGAAATCGTTTGTTTCCATATTTTCTAATCTTTTCATAGTGGAGTGGTTTTTATTTTTGCTTGGTATGTCCTTTGACATGTTACAGTTTCCAAGGGTTTCTTTTTGTCATTGGCTAAAGAAAAAAAATGTCAGAAAAATAAAAGAAAAAAATTACTATAGTTTTTAAGACTTCAACAGGGTTATTGCACTTGTACAGAAAGAAAGAATATCTGTTAAACCCCACAGCAGAGGTAACCATTCTGAAACTGCAAATAACACATGGTCTGAAAGGCCTGACTAGTAAGACCACGCGTAGGGCCTGGAAACCCATCACTGCAGAAATGTTAAAGCACTTGTTCCCCAATGGGGAAAAAGTTAAGACTCTTTGTTTTACATTTTTATCCTCCTTCTAAATTTTTTTGGGGAAATGTCTATTCTCTCATGATTTGTATTTCAGAACAAAGCCAAACAAGTCAAAAATCCAAGAAAAAAGGAATCAGACATATACGCAGATTACAGTGTCTCTGGAGTCAAGTTTAGGTGCCTCACACTTGAGAATGAAGCAAAACGACTATACAACTTAGCATCTCAACGCAACCACACTGTGAAAATATAAAACTACACTCGAGTATAAACATACGCCAGCAGACTGAACAGCCAACAAAAAACACTGAGACAAAAATTAAGACTTAATGAATCTGAAGTTCAGAGTCAGAAAGACACCCAGAGACAATGGAGGAAGGGCTGTGAACAGGGTGGAGAAGAAGAGGTGTGAGGAGTTTAGAATCAAAGAGGTACAAACAGAACTCAGTCATACAGAAGGGCGCGTGACTGATGTACAGACTCTCGGGTGCTCCACAGTCAATACTTTAGATCACAGTTTCATAATTTGAACAACTTTTTAAAAAGAACAAAATAACAATGACAACAATAAAAATACCAGCAGCCCATAAGTTCCTTTCCCTCATTACAGTGTATTCCTTTTAAAATCCATTTCCAGTAAATTAAACTCAGTGACCCGCTAGTAAGTGCAGAGGAGGGATCCAGTCACCTCCATCTGTCCAAGCTTTCCTTACCTCATGTCACTTGAGGTAACCGAAGGCCTGATTCACTGCAAACTGGCTTATTTGTACCTATAGGAAGTTTTTATTCTGTACTTAATGTGGTTTAGCACATGAACTATAAATTTCATATTAATTCATAATATAAAAGTCATCTTAGGAAACTAGTTGTTTATGTACCACTGTCTGTAGAGGGTAAAGGTGAATTCATAACAAACTTGTACAGAACATATCCAAATGAGTATCCAAATGGGAGAAAAACACCATAAACAAAATTAAGAACTCATTTCCACGAGAGCATATGAAAAATCCCCACAAACTCACAGTACTTCAAGAGGAAGCAAGACTGCTGGAAACAGGACATTACACAAAAACCTTTTGAGAATTCCAAAATTTTAAATTTCTGTAATAAATGTAAAAATATTTAAGGTGTCATATTTGGCCTAAGAGTACACTATGACAGAAGGAAACACTAGCATATCACAGCTTCTTGGTCATATGATGTCTACTTTATACAACCAGCAGCTTGTTTTTAACAGATGTTGTAGCTGAAGACCCCCTTTACAAGTGACAGACAAGCCCCCTGCACTAAACATTCAAGATGACATTTTGGAGACATGAGTGCTGAGCTTTGTTTTGTTCAAGGGGAAAACAGTGATCTGCATTTCCACATTATTTCATGAAACAGCCACAGGTTAGAAGACAGAGGATCCAAGACTAGAGTAACACTAGTCAGATATTAAAGAAAAAAAAGCAAAACAATACTGTAATTTTTGACCCCCAAATCTACAAAGAACCCCTGTGTGACACAAAACATATTCTTCCTCAAGAATAAAGCAAATCACATAGCATAACTCAATTCACTGCTGACATGTGACTCCACCTTCTATTTTGTCTCTATCATATAACAGTATTCAGAAACATTATCAAGCTAAAAAGTCTAAAATCTGGTTTCAAAGTTTCTTCTCACTTTTGCCAGCTCAGCTGAAAGTTTGGAAATTCTTTTAGTCATTCTTTTTTTTTTTTCTTTTTTGCTAAGAACACAAAAGTGAATTAGAGAGTACTTAAATTTTATGTGATTTTTTTTTTAAATACACAGTGAAAGTGTGGTAGAGGTAAAGCAGCTAACCAGCACTTTCAATGCGTTTTTAAAAGGCACCAATATAAAATTTTATAAGTATTTAATACATTAAATTCAGGATTTAAGAGACCAGTTACTGTATATTTTAATTATTTTGCAGAAACTGGAAGACTAAAATATTTATAAAATAACTTTTATATATACAAAGTTTAAATTCACCCCTCACTTTTTTTTCCCTTTTGGACCTGGGGAGCTTTTGCTGTAGAATAATCATACAGACAGTACTTGTTAAATAACACATGAAATATAACTGTTGGTGATCACAAATCTACAATTTTATAGTAACACCGATAATCCAGGCTAGGTAACTCTGTTGTCTAAGTGCTGTTCTGAATCTAGGGCAGAGAACGTTCCTGGTCTTCTCCAGCCTCCTCTGCTCATCTTTCTATCCTAACCTTTTTGAGATAAGATAAAGTAAGACTTGAAAAATGCAAACTTCAATCAATTTAAAACAAGAGAAATAGCACAAATACAGGTCAAAGTTGCTAAATCATTTCCTGCATCTTCTTCCCCTCAAAAAAGAATTTATATATTTTTAAAAATTTCACCAATCAACTTAGTATCTCTTTTCATTGATTCAGTGGGTATTTTTTTCTGTTTGCTTGTTTGTTTTTGCTTTTTTTTTTTTTTCTGGATTTAGACGATGGAACTTGACTTGGGAGTTATGCTCCCACTCTCCCTAAAGACACACTGACAACTTTGAATTTCTTAACACAACCTGCAGGGTAGACCTAACTGCTGATGCATTAACTGTACTTTTAACTCTAAGCTTTTGTAACACATGTCGTGATGCTAATTGCTTCTTTTCATGAATTTTCATTAAAAGAATGTGTGATACACATAGGCATGCAAACTATAATGCACTCAGACAGTGGCCTGTATGTATGGCAGCCAAACAGTTAATTTCATCCTAAATCTGAATAGTCGGCCCTCATATCCCCATTTTATCCAGAAAATTCTTAACGGAATGTTTGAATAACAGCATTTCACACCTCCCTACCCCAGTCACCTTGCTGGCTGATCTCACTGTTCTAAAAAACCTTTACAACAGTAATTCATCACTAATACAGAGAGGCGGTGTTTTTTTTTTCCAGAAAGAACTGGCGATAAAAAAATCTGGGCCAAATCAGGGCAAAGTCATCTGATAAATTTCTGCCAAAGTGGGAAATACAGAAGATACCCCATTTTCATGCCCTTCAAACCCTCTTTCAACTGTAAAACCTCACCTAAATAAACTGGGCTTGTGGCTGTTATGTAAATTTGATTTATTTGGTATGTGGCTCTCACACTTATTTTTAGGTACTACCATGTCGCCTATTCTCTTTGGTGAAAAAGAGGCAAATACAGTCACTTACGGTCCCTTAGCACTGTGTCCACTAAATTCATTGTAACCTATACATTTTGAATTCACCTTGTCCTCATTTGTCCCTGTCACAGCAGAGCGAGCCATCTACATCTTTTTGTACCTTGTGTAATGCAACTGAAAAAAAAAAAAAACGCTAGTGTATATGTACAGAAATTACACCATCATAACTCACTCCTCTGAAAAAAATCAGGTTTTCCAACAAGATGGAGTCAGAAAGGTAGAGCAAGTGGTACCACCTTTGTAGGGGAAGTACACAACTCTTTAGGTACACTTAAATTCGCCTTCACCCTAGGGCAGGGGCACACATGACTGTTAGTACAGTAGGTATGAGGAGAGACGATGAAGAAAATTGGTAGAAGATGCCAGCACCAGAATGGACACAAGCCCAAGCAGCCAATGCTTGCTTAAATTGCAGTAAAAACAAAAAAAAAATTGTGACCCTTATTTAACTCAGAAATAAACATCCTTTCTACTGTGACTCGACAATGCCCAGGGTAAGTGGGGACCAGGAAGGCTTGACAAGACATTTTATCCCTGAGTAAACTGTGTTTTCACAATATATCAAGGGATGAAAAAAAAACCAAAACCTCCAACAGTTGGCATTCGAGATAGCTCTGTTTTGGGGCATTCTCTTACATGTAAAGGAATCATTTGGACATTTCTCTAGAAATAACTAAGATGAGGATTAGTAAAAGAGTAAAATTAGTAAAAGAGCCAAGTGTGAACCTTTTGTACATAGCTCTAGCTACGTTAGGGCTAAGAAGTTCCTTAAATGAACAGATGGAAACCTGCAACGTGAGTTAAGAGCACGTTGCTCATGTATGGATAGAGTCTTGATTCCACGCCCTCCCGCACCCTGGCCAAAATGCACTTACTCGGTTCTGGGACCCCATTTAAGGGGATAACTGTTGGAGCAGTTATTCATTGCTGCACAGCAGAGCTTCAGGATTTACAAATGGCTGTCAAATAATCCAGTTATGGTCAGGCCTATTTTCATCAAACACAAGTAGCAAGTTATGTCCGACAAATACATTCCCCCAAATGACTTGACAACAGTGTGGTCCAATCCTACCCACAAACGCCAGTGGACTCCAGAGAAAAAGCCGAGAACTCATAAAGATCAACTTAAAACCTGAACATGAAATATGGAAGTATATGCCTTTTGAAAATTAAGAGAAGACAGAAAGTCCTCTACTAAGGGATTAAGATTCATTTCTGACAAGGACTTCTAGAGTTGATTTTTTTTTTTTAAAGTGCAGGACCTTTACCTGAAGACTGTCACATTCTCAACCTCAAGAAGGGTGAAAGAAAACTTTGCTGTTCTTTTGTTTGACCTACAGTATGATATTCAGGTAACAAAGAAATTCCCTTTTGTGTCCAGCAAAGGTAGTAACTCTTATGTCTTAAGAAATAGTGGAGTAAATAGCCCTATTAGATAAATGACCTTCCAGGGTTCAAGTTACACTCAGATCCTATTAGCAGTTGCTCCAAGATTTTAAAAGAAGCAGCTTAAAAAAAAAAAAAAAGCAAGGTTTTTTTTTGTTTGTTTGTTTTTTTGAAACCTTCTATTCCAAGAGTCAAAGAGGAATGGACTATGGACAGAACACTGAGTGGTCACAGCTTGAAGAGAAATACCAGAAAAGGATTCTCAGAGTGGGATTTCCCCCTACTGTTAGCCTAATTACACTTTTCTGCTGACTGGTTAACACTGATTAAATGCTGATAAAGTGACAATCGTAAACACACCTTTAGAAACAAATATGTATACTAGGCTGCCATCATACTACAACTTAAAAAAAAAATCTCAAAATGTGAAAATCAGAATTCTTTCTTGAAATTACTGGCTGCCTGTTATGCACCCCTAGACCGTATGTTATTCTGAAAATTACATAAAAATACTATTTGTTACAGGTGTTAAAAGTAAGGCTGCCAGGGTGTCTATAAAATGCCAGTCATCAAAACTATGGAAAAACAGTGTGCAAGTTTAGAAAAATAAGATCAAAGGACCTCAGATGTGTCGCAGTGGCCCTTAACTACCTGTAGTTTAAAAGTTTTGCTATATGATACAGTGTAAAACATAGCGGATTATAAATTCCGTAGGGGAGTAAACATAGGACCCACAACAATTCAACTCATCCTAGGAGTTATTTAAAAAATAACAATGTTTTGTTTGTATTCCAGGATCTCTAAGAACAGAAAATGGGTTTACGCTTTTGAAACATCTTTGAGAGTAAAGTTACTTAGACTGCTTTAAACTGCCAAAGTCCTACCCAGAAGACTCTCAGCTTTCCTGCCTTCTAACACAGTCCTGAACATCAATGGCAAATCAGAATAGCTCAGATGAATCTCTACAAACCAAGTGATTTCCTAAAGCATGACAGGCCTTAATATGGAAGGAAGCACGGCCGAAATGAACTGCTTTCAACGTTCACAAAACAAACAAGCCAAGTTTTCAGTGAACATCCCATCCCTCTTCTCTTGTTTCTTCCTTATTATAATTAGGCGGAGCAAACAACATTTTGTCCACAAAGTAAGAATTACAGACATTGACAGCATTAAGAAGAAAGCATGTCACCATCTGAGGGAAGGTGTGACTGTAAGTGCAGTATTTCTTCATGTGCAGTTCTTCATAGGGGTCCCCTTTGGAATGAAAAGGCCTAGTGGAATGTGTGCTCCCCTCGGACAATGTGTGATGAAAACTCGTAACGGTCCTGGCTTCTGTAGCCACAGATGTTGCATTCCAGTGGGTCCCGGTAGCCATGGCAACCCATGTGAATGGTGTACATGACATGGTCCAGAAAAAGGACCCGGCAGTGCTCACACTTGAAGGCCCTTATCTGTTCTCCTTCTCCATTGAAAACTTTATAGATGTCCTTCAGAGAGCCCTTGGGAGCCTTGGGAGCATCCAAAGCCTTGACATCCTCCTTCATGTAAGCTGGGCTTTGTTTCCTCTTGGGATTTAAGGCAGGGTTTCCTTGGTAGGACTGGCGGTCATCATGGCTGCTTTCTGAGTCGGTAGAATCGAGGCAGCTATTGCTGGGAGAGGCTTCTCTTTCCTGGGGTCGACTCTTTTGTCTGATGAGAGAGATGGGACCATCCATGTTGTTTCCTTGACTATCAGACGTTTCCCTGCTAGCGGGTCTTTCTATCCTGTTTGGATGATAGACCTGAGAGTAAGCCGAGCTGATGGCTGGGGCCACCTCGGCGATTGTGCTTGGCGCGTGCTGCATCAGAGGGTGAAGGGCCTCGGCTCCCAGGTAGGTGATTGCATTGTTGATGGCTTGGTCCATCATATGAGACTGCATCAGCTCAGCCTCCTTCTCGTACGTTAAGTTCATATCAAAATGAATATCTGGGTAGCTGAATCGCATGAGCTTTTCCCCTAACATGGAAAAAAAAAAAAAACGGAGGAAAGGAAAAGAAAAATAGAAGACACAACAGAATTAGTGATTGAATTAATAATATAAAAAGGTAAAAAGGTACAAACTTAACTGAACACTACATTTTACTAAATTGTCTTATTTTCTTCTTTAGGTCAACTGTTTGGGGCACTTGAATTCTGTCACAATGCACAGCTACTGTGACCATGCAAAGAGAATTTGTAACAAGCTATTTGAACTTGTTCTAATGCTACCAGAGAAACTCATCCAGCCTGAAAGGTATGCTTTTTATTTTATTTTAGTTTTAATTAAAACTTTCATTTGCAGGAAGCTCAGCATTATAGGAGAAAGAATAAATGCCAGGTAGAAGTAAATCAGACCACTTATTTCTGCCTATCTCAAACACAGCGAGTGAGCTACAAAGATTGCAGGAACATAAAGGGATCTGGGTATAGTCCATGCAGTGCCATCTTGAGCAAGGATGATTGGTTGATTCAGCTACTACTTCAGAAAAAAAGTTATATGTGTGCCTTTTTTTTTTTTTTTGGTTGGTGTTTCAGTCTCTGTATGCTTCTAGGGGGCTAGACTGGTTGTTTCTGTTGATCTTTGAGTGGTGTTCTTGTCCTCTCCAGGGCTCAAGGTCCCTCCTACACATATATAGAGGACAGGCAACCTGGTTTTCATACAGATCCCTTAGCAAGTGGAGAGAGGGGCAGTCAGTCTCTGCCATGGGCTCCATTGCCTGTCAGTGGTACACCTTACTCTAACTGGGCTGCCGTGTTAGGTCCTGGTATAAGAGGAAGCTCTTAGCCCTCATGTGACTGATGAACTGAGGGGGGCTGATTATGTGGGGGGCTCCTCTCACCTGAGGAGAAGGAGAGGATGGAATGGGTAAGGGAGTGGGAGGGTGGGACCCGTAGGGGAGGAGGGAGGAGGCTGTGATTGACATGTAACTTGAATAAATAAAAATTAAAATTAACAAAAAAGAAGAGTTATACAGTCAATATATGCCAGGCCATAGAATGTGAACAATCATTATTAAATTAGTTTGGAAGCTGTATCATCTGATGAAAGAAATGGAATGAAAGAGTACTTAAAATATATTAGGAATTATTTCCAAAAATACTTGTTCACAAAGTTCAAAATTATTTAAGTTTGTTTCTTGAAATTGGCAAATTTTCACTTTTACCCCAGATGTGTCCAGATGGGTGGTGGTGATACTTTGTATGCCTGTTGTTAGTTTTTATGCTTTTTCCTGTTTGAAGTATATCATTTAATGAAGAATGTCCTTTAATGTTTACTATAAAAATAAAAATTTCCCCCAGTATTTTACAGCAACAAAAGATTTGAACATTAACCATGAAGCAGTTTGGGGACCTCAAACAGGAAAATAAAAATTCCCATTTGGCAGAATAGTTCATATTTTAACAGTTCTACCTTTAAAACCATACAATATTTACCTAGTTATTTTGACAAGGAAAGCTTACAGATAAGGCTTCTTGAAAGAGTGTGCTATTTTATGTTGTAGTGTGGTGTGGGTGAAGGCCTAATGTGTAATGCTGATAGAAAATGTAGCATTAATAAGTTAGTGTTATTTTATATTTGAAGAAATAGCCCAAATGTCCATTAAGGTAATGATGGAGTAATAAAAATAACTGAAAAAAAAAAAAAAACCAATCACCTCCTCGAATCCAGTTTAAGATACCAAGCCAGGTGTGGTGGTGCACACCTTTAATCCCAGCACTCAGGCAGAGGCAGGCGGATGTCTGACCTGAGGGCCAGCATGGTCTACTGTGCAGACACCACAGAATTCCAGAGGGTTACACGGAGAAACCCTGGATTGAAAAAACAAACAAACAAACAAACAAAAACAAACCAACAACAACAGTAACAAAACCCAACCCCTCCCCTCAAAAATATTAAACTTGATAAGTTTCAAAGTTAAGCTAGGGAAATCTCACCCACATTTTCAAAGAGCTTAGAGTTTAGAGAGAATGTCATCTTGGCATGTATTTTATGCTCAAATAAGAGGATTATATTAAGAGTAGTATCTCAGATCTGGGTGGTGGTGGCGCACGCCTTTAATCCCAGGGCTCAAGAGGCAGAGGCAGGCGGATCTCTGTGAGTTCAAGGCCAGCCTGGTCTACAAAGCGAGTCCAGGACAGCCAGGGCTACACAGAAAAACCTGGACTCAAAAATGAGTAGCATCTCCAAGTCATGGGAAAAACAAACTGTGACAGAAAGTTGACAAAAATAAATTCAGAAGTCAGCAATAATAATAAACTGTACTTTCCAAATACGTTAGAGGCCGGTTAGATATGAATGCTTATCTCTCACCAACTGATTACTTTCAAAACTAAATGAAGAGTTAGACATGGTGCCTTATCCTGTAAAAACTAGCACATAGCAGGCTGAGGCAGGAGGACTCCTTTGACTTTGATTGCAGTCAACAGTGAGACTTGTTCTAAAAAAAAAAGTACCTAAATAAAATACAAGCTAAAATAAATAAATGAGCTACCACCCCTCTTCATAGATGCTTTAAAAAGGAACAGAAGGGAAAGCTGCCATGATGGGTCCTAAGCACATGCAGTCTAGGATGTTGAACTGTATAAAGCATGGCTCTTGGGCTCACCCACCAGCCTTGTTCTATGACTGCCCACTGAATCCCTTCAGTCAGTTTTAACGTGACAAGTGATTTCCTAATTCTCTACTTAAAATTCAAAAGGAGTCTGCACAAAGTTTTTACTGGAATAACAGAATTCTCTCAGCCCTTTCCTCCTTAAATGTCAAAGGAAAAGGTTGTTTGCCAGCTACTGGCCAAGAAGGGTCTTCTGTCAGGATTTTCAGGGTTAGAATGTGAGAATCTGTTTTAATTGTTTTAGCTTCCCTTTCAACCATATCAGTACAAGAAAACACATTTTACATATACAAGAAATAATAGTTCTTTAACAATTTTTTCTATTGAACCTCTATTACTCATACATTCTTTAAAAAAAAATATTTCATCCTCAGAGATGCTCCACAACACACAGCATAGATGTGGAATAATGTCATCACTGGGCATAGCAAAGAATATCTAAAGGCTTGAAAATGAAAAATGAAGTCTAAATATACGATATTTTATCTCTTTAGTTAAACAATCATAGGCTGGATGAAAAACAAGGTTCAAAACACAAAATACAGAGTCACATAAGAAACATTTTACATGGATGGACACTGATACTTTATTTTTGAAGGCAAAGTTTGGAAACAAAGTGCATCTTAATTCTAGATCCAATACTCAGAGAATTAGTATTAGAAAGTGAACCATCAAACGAGCTGATACTAATAGAAAACAAAAGATATCACAAATGTGGCCAGTAGTGTAGGTCTCACCTCGTATTCAGTTAGAATTAAAATAACATGCTAGTTGTCACATATGATCACAGCTTATTTACTTCTTTATATACCACATCGAGACGGTGTTTACTATCTAGTAAGTCTTCCATCAATACTTCCCCATATGCCTAAGATGTGTGTGTGCGCGTGCATGTGATGTACAGGGAAGGTCACAGATTAGGAAAGAATGATGGAGAAAAGACAGGCATTTTCCTCATATTATGGAACATGTCTTGCACATGTCTCACACATGGAATCCTGTCTTTTCCCATTGCAGTCACCAAGAGGAAGATCAAATCACCAGTCTGTTCTACTTACCCACAAACTTCTGCGGAGTAGAGCTTTTGCGCTTTCCCATAGTTGCCGTGAGTTTCTCTATGACAGCAGGTCTCTCAAAAGGCACCAGAGAAATATTGTTATCCATAATAGGCTCTTGTTCCTTACAATCGTCCATAGGCGGTACTACGAAAAACCACATAAAAAGCAATCTGATGATTTCCTTAACATCTGAGAAACACAGAGATAAGTATGCTCTCCTAAAATATGTTATCCAAAGTAAGTTTGTCTACTCAAATAAAAGAAAGTAAAAAGCAGATCATTAAGGAATATTCTTCAATATCACACACACACACACACATACACACACACACACACACACACACACACACACACACACACACACACACAC
>CAJQZJ010001258.1:392724-417724 GCA_907164525.1 Lophiomys imhausi
CACACACACACACACACACACACACACACACACACACACACACACACGGTTTATTTTTATGAATCTCTCAGATCAGTGATACAGTATTGCCACTCCTGGTGAGCTACATGTTCATCTGATTCCTCATTTTTATGGCTCTGAAGCACATTTAGTGCAGATTAAAATTGATAATACTTTACACTGGACTATTACCAGGACTGCTGGACTTAATTTTTCTAAAAAGAGTTTACATATGTCACCCTGTTTTGGAGAAGTGCTTAGCAGCAGCAGGGGTATTTGATGACTCTTCCCCCACGCGGTTTCCTGCAGCCAATTTTCTGTTCGAGCCTTAATGGCAGCCTAACCACCTGCACGAGAGTCTTCATGAAGGAGCTCTGATTCTGCACTTGTCTGTGCAGAGAAAACTGTAGGAGCTTTAAAGTTGTAATTTATTTCTAAAAACAGCCCTGGAGCAGGATAAAAGAATCCATTCCCAAACGGGCACATTGGCTCACTGAACCACTGCCCTAATTCACTTGATGGGATCCATTCATCACTGTTGGTTGTCTCCGTTGCTTTTGGCTTCAGTATTGACATTGCTAGTAAAGAAAAGTGATTCATAAAAGTTGCTTTTGAGTAACAATCTTGTTCTAGGATATTTACCTAAGGATAAGGATAGGGTAACATCTCACACAGATCAGAAGAGGTGTTTGAAATTTGTACCCATAGGAAAGACCTAAAGGTCCTATCTCTTAGGCACTCTTCTCATTTAGCATACACTGCAAAGTGATTCACCTAGGCTCTTGTTTGTAGAGGACAGACTTACTTACTGGGTGAAACCCAACGCATTCTAATTTATAAGGGGATACTGCCGAGGAACAGTAAAAAGTTTAAAGCAAAGTGAAATGAAGTCTAATTTGCAAAACCTATTGAGTACCCAATACATGTTGCTGATGTTGAAACGAAAAATATCATCAAAAAGGTTTCTTTATTCAGCCATTTTTTTTAGATAAATTAATAATCAATGTTGGGGTAACCTAGTGGCTTGACCAGAAGAAGTTAATCTTTAATCTATATTTAATATGGTACCCTCTCTCTCTGAATAATAATTAAAAAATTCTCAAACAGCTGGATGTCAGTTAAAAAAAATTCAAGGTGAGATATAGTAATACGGTCATTTTCTGCACTGATGAATATTTCTCCCAAAGCATTACATAAGATATTATATGGTCTTTTAACAACTGTAAAAATAACTTAGAAGAAAATAAAACAAAATTAAAGCAAAGTATTAAAAACAGTAATACCAAGATGACCACAGAACTCAGCTATGGAAGCCAGGAGGCAGGAGGATGGCATGGTGGCCTTGAAGTGGCAAGGAACCAGGGTGTGGGAAGCAGACTATGTCCAATATTGTCCCAGTGTTCTCAGTAGCAAATTCATAAGTACTTACTAAAACAACTACATGGTGACTCATGCCTGTAACCCTAGCACCTGGGAAGCTGAGGCAGGAGAATCCGCCATAAGTTGGAGGTTAGCCTGGGCTACATATCATGTCTGTTCCAAAAACAAAAACAACTGCAAAAGTGAAAAGCAGGCCACCTGTGAACCAAAGAACAAATATTTCACAGGCCTAGATCTGAAATGAAAAATATTGGCACCAAAAAAAAAAAAAATTGTTGTAGAATTTGTCAAAAAGGCAGCAAAACTAGTCGACAGGGTTTGCCCCCCAAATTGAATATGCTAATTGGTTTTGAAATGAGTAGTCTAAAGTGTGGCAGTTTTGCTTAGGTTTTACGCTGAATTTTCATATCTGCACAATCCTAACATTCAAAATGAAACCTGGGTTGGGACGGTCCCCACCACATCCACCTCAACTCAGATGACTTGTCTCTGGGTCAATGAAGCTCACGTGAAATGAAAACAGCGATTATGACAGAATTTGGTCTCTTTTCTACTTCACAGCAGCTCTTTATGCCACAAGATGAACTCTTTGCCATACTGGAATAATAATAATAATGGACAAACACTTGGTAGTTACTACTACTGCAAGAGTTTACATTTAAAAGCCATGGAATACTTTCAAGTGGCACAGGAAACAGGTGTTCTTCATTTACAGACAAGGAAACCAAGATGTGGAGATCTGAAACAACTTCTTTCTGTGGATCACTAGCAGGCATAGAATGCCAAATCTGGGAGGTCTGGATTTAGGGAATGCCTGGACTATGTTACAATTTTTTTGCAGATGTATATTGAATACTGATACCTTATAAAGCAGCTTGACAGCCTTGTAAGTACATGGGGAAAGACCTGACACTTCTCCCTTAATTATGCAATCTGAGATTTCTCTTTCTTAAATGTGGATGCAACTTAACATAATGTTTCAGGTTCTATAGCGTTTAGAATGCAAAACAAATTTTCTAGGTATTTCATGTCTCAATTGTATTATACTTACCATGTGTAATAAGACATTTATCTAGACCAAAGGTATATGCATGTATGATAAGAGCTTCATTCATCTGAGCAAACTCTATGACTCAGAATCTTAATTTGAAGTAATTCTGAGGATAAACATGTATGTTTTCATATCATATTCCATCACAAAAATAAACAAAACTATAAAGGCAAATCCATGGAAGTATTCACAACAATGCTTCTTTTAAACAAAAATACCATCAAATTTCAAATTCTAAGAACAGATTTCATTTTTCTTCAATTCAACTGATATTTCCTTCAATTCAAATGATAAGAGTATTTGATTTCTTCCTAAACATGCCTTCAGAGCTCTGCCCTGCTCCCTTGCCTTATTTTTTCATCCTTTCCTTGGCATCACGTGTCCAGTCACTGCTAATAGTATCTCCTGCCTCAGGCAGACATCAAACCTTACTGTACATGGGTGACAGTTCCCTTTAGATGACACTGATTTTTATCACCCAGTGACTCCCTATCCATTAAACCATGGCACTCACAGGCTGGAGTGGCATACAGACCTTTTGCCTCCCTACCTACTACTTTTGCCTTGCTTCCTGTCACTCCCTTATTTAACTTAAATTGCCTCTTAACAATCTTCGAAACCCATGCAACGCTTCTCTGCATGGACCATACAGTCTGTGTGCTGTCGGGAATACGGACTGTCTTGCCTCTCCCATTCTCAGATCTGATGGGAGCCATGTTTGTAGCTTCCCTCAAATTCCCCATCAGCTAAGTGTCTGTGCTCCTGGAGAACTTTACGGAGCCATTACTACATTTGCCTCAGTTCATTTTGTTATTTCTAAAACTGATTGTTCACTGATGTAAGTATATAAAGTGTGACCTTTTATCTTTCTATTTCCAGAATGTTCCATAGCAAGTCTTTGATAATCTTTTCTGGATGAAGCGAAGAATACCTCCTTTTTCTTAGGATTCTTCTTCCCAGGAAGAGCCAATGTGGGGACAAACAAGTTTTGGAAAAGAGAGGCTAGGAAAAATAACTGTCAGACATGGAGTTGATGGCAGCCCTACTGCTAAAAAGCCTTCACTCATACCACTAACAGAAAGAAGGGAAGAGATAAGATGAGAGGACAGGAAGAGAGAAGAAATATGAATTTGTAAGGTGGAAGATAAGCTCTGTATATGAGAGAATTAACAACTGTAGCAGCATTCCACCCACACTCCTCTCACCTAGGGCACCCGTCAGTGCTACCCCAAACACTCAATACTGTTCCCTGTGAGATACCTTCACAGAAGGGGAAGGAGACTTACAGTGCTCTCAGAATATTACTGTGCATCCAGAAAAGCACAGCATGAAATCACATTAACACTGGCTAAAATGTAGTTGAAAGTTGAGTGTGGCTGAAGCACTATCTAATATTTAAGATATCTATCTATCTACTTAATACTTAAAATTTACATATTATATATACCTATATATCTATATCTCTCTATCTATATGTTTATATATATATAGGCTAAAGCCTATAGTATCAAAACCTACCATTATCTTTATTCCTCCCTGCCTGGCCCTGCTATACCCAGTGCCCTGCCTTGTCTCTTTCAAGTTCATTCCCATTGTATTCTAGGTTCATCACAACTCTGTGAAGAACCTACATTTGACAAGGGCTAAACGATCTAGAAAACAAGGATAATACCAATGGCCCAGTTATTTAGAAGACACATCTTTATCTCTCTACCACATATAATACTAATTCTATATGCCAGTAGACAATGCTAATTAACATTATATATTTCTGTATAATTATATATTATTATTATTTATTATATATAATATATTTTATTATATATTATAAATAATTACATATTTATATCTTTTCTTTAATAACACAAAGTTATGAGAAACTCTGGCTTTTATTTGGCTATACATGTATTTCAGAGTTCTGCAAGTGAATGGATGGGAAAATAAATTAGTAGAATTTGCACATCTTTGAATCAAAGGCCAGAACTGTAACAGGTAAACATCCCATAGAAAAATTAGTGAGGACACTCTGGAGCATCTTTCGAGGGCTTTGGCACAGTGCTAAGCCTCCTTCAGTCTTCTGCCTCCAGTTGGCCTTAAAGGCAACAATTTTAAACAATGATTCTCAACCTGTGGGTCACGACCTCTTAAGCAACCTTCTGTCTCCAAAACTATTTACATTACAATCCATAACAGTAGCAAAATTCCAGTTATGAAGTAGCAATGAAAATAATTTATGGTGACCACAACATGAGGAGCTGCATTAATGGGCCACAGCCTTAGGAAGGTTGTGGAGTACTGCTCTAAAACAAAGCAATGGTCTGAGTAGGCAAATGCAGTGTTCAATGTTAAACAGTGATAACATTAAAGAGAATGGCCTACTTACTGGTTCTCAGAACTAATGCACTAAAATCTAACAGCAAAAACAACTGCTTAGGAGACATTTATTATGTCGCCTATTACATTTAGTTTCCACAGAACACGTATGACCAACATATTCAAACAGCACATAGTCAGACCAGATTTAAAAACTCCAAGAACCACAGTTATCTAACTTCCATGCTCTGGGTCCTATGCTAACCTCATCCATCCAGGTGACACAAACTTGGAATATCAAGTCTTGAGTTAAACATGGATAGATCTATGAAAATATTAGCTACCAGGGATGATAACATAAACATACAAGATTCATTCACAACAATGAATCAAACAAAATCAGATTATCTAGTTGAGAGAATCTGCTCTTTATGTAAGACTGAAACTAGTTAAAATAACAAAAATATTTGAATCTGTGAAAAAAAATCTCAAATCAACCCCTCCCCAATCACTAACTGCACAGTAAAGCACACTTCTACAGTATCCATTATATTTAAAAAACAAGCTAAAATATTCTATTAACCATCTCTGATTTGTCTATATCTCTGTCGATGAATATTTACATTTTGAAAGTAACTGAGGCAAATTATACCATATAGTATTGTTTAATCCTTTTTAAACAAACAAACAAACAAATAAACAAAAATCCCCCCTAAACACCAATTGGGCAGGACTTTTTTTTTATTCATATGAAATTAATTGGTATAAGTAATAAGGTGAGAGAGATACTAAGAATTTGAAGAGCTCAAATTCTTTACTGTCTTCTGGAAGACTGCTTAGCTGAATTAACTTTGTAGGAGCTGCCACATCATTGGGACCACCTTCGATACTGTTGTAGTGCATTGCTAACATCAAGATAAGCTTTTCTGACAGAATGAATTTTAGGGGGAAGGAGAAGGGTCAAAGTTTGATCTAGGTTGCTTTCTTTCTTTTTTTTTTTACATATGTCTAAAGTAAAATTACTTATTTCCCAAATAAATTATGAGACATGATTTCAAGTTGTACCATTGATTTTGTACCTCCCAGAGAAGCCATAATGTTAACACCTTCTGCACTCATTAAGGAAAATCAGACTTATGTCGAACTACTTCAATGGAGAAATTCAAGAGAAGACTAGGCAGTACTTTCCTGTGGCATTTTAATACAGCTTTAATGCTGGCTGTCACTCCTGTGTTAATTCAAACACATGCTATCAGAACTGATTTGGGAGTGCCACGGAAACGCAATAATCTTGTTCGCAGTATGTTCCAAAACAGCTCATGTCAACTGCTGAGGAAGATAATCCCATATAAAGTAAACGTGGTTGAGAACTATGTGAAAAGCAGTCGGGTTTTCAGGTTTTCCCTTCGTGTAGAAAGGGACAAGGGATGATTTAACCCAGGAGAAGGAGTATACAAAGCAGAATCGGAGGGAACAAAAATCACAAATGCATGTTTACCCACCATGATGACTCATGACCTGCCCCGCGGCCTCCATGCTGACATTCTGGAGATAGTTGTGACAGCGTTCCTTGTGCTCCTCCAATGAGCTGCGTTGCTTGTAGCTCCGTCCGCAGTAGTTACACTTGTGAGGCTTACCCACTGTGAAGAGAGTCAGGGTTAGTGTGTTCCTCTCCTCAGCAAATGAACAGCTAGCTTCTGGTAGCTTGGAAGAAACATTTCTGTGCTCTTCAGACAGTCTCTTCCTCCTCCACACTCCAATTTAGGCAAAAACAATAAATTGTCTAGTAAAACGAAAAGACAGCAAGAAGGTAGGAAGATCGCACCTCTCTGAGTAGGGGAAACATTGAATCAACCCACGCTCTGACTGTATTCTCTGTATTCCCATCCATGGGGACTCTTAGCACATTGACCTTTACACAACTGTGCCGGGTTTCACTTACTAAAAAGACAGAGCGGGGCTGTCCTGCATATGTGGTAAGGTGTGTGTCTGTGTGTGTGAATGCACACATATGAGTTTTCATAAGAGATGAGAATTTTTCTGAAGAAAACCTAAAAATGCAACAGCTGAAATGTCACTGTTTAAAAAGAGATTATTCATGGGTACCAAGGAAATTAGAAAGGATTCAAGCATTGAATATATATATATATATATATATAGATAGATAGATAGATAGATAGATAGATAGATAGATAGATAGATATAAGCAGGGAGAGGGTTTCTCTTTTCTTTGCCCTGGGTAGTCACTGTTCACCCAGCAAAACTTTGCAACATGTGGATCTGCTCTCCTGGGCAGATCGGCCTTTGTGAGAGCAAGAATTACCCTCTGAGCTGCTCTGAGTTGGATTATTAACAAGAACCACTGAAGCTCTGATATATTTAGTTAGTACAATTACGGGTGTCTTCCACAGCATCTCATATTCTGGAAGGGAATTTTCCTAAGAGTCAGGGGGCCATTATTTCAATATAGCTACTAAATATGCAGTGTGATGTTTATGGGGAACAACTTTTAAAAATTCATAGAAAAGAAAGACAACTTTATGGATGGAGGGGTGTTTTAAGACAGGATCATCCAGAAGGCTGTCATAGGGCACTTTGGTTCTTGATTTGACATGGGTCCCGAACAGACACCAGTAAGTGGTCAGTGCCAGACCCTCAGCCCTGAAGGTCAGTGTGAATCAGTTCAGGGAACCTCATTGGACTCCCCGAGGAATCACTTAGTTTTACCTGGAGAACAAAGAGCAGCTTCACCTTTTCATAGTAACATCCTCACTGCGGGCTCCTTTACAAACCCAGGTGATGACACTGGTTACAAGAGAGACCTTAGTACTCTATCGAACACAAGTGCACACAGCTGCCTAACCTTTTGCATTGCTGATTAGAAAAAGAACAAAACCAAGCCCGGACCGTGGATTCTACTTGGTGTACACACACACATTAAAATCAATTATTATATAATGAAAACTTAATAAAGCAATTTTAAGAAAAATGTGATCAAAGGCAAGGTTAGCCATTTAAAAATAGTGGGGGAAATTTTCTATTTTTGAAAACCAGGTATTCATGGTTCTACTTCTGGAAGGTAGCTGTTAGTATAGGGTGTAGTAAGTACATAGTCTGCTTTGAGAGCATTAAAATACAAAAACATATTTTTAGACAAACAGTTTAAATAATATGTATCTACATGTTATATTGCAAGATGTGTCACTACCTAACAATGCTCTCATTTTCTGTTACCACAGAAACTGATGACATTATACTGAATAAATCTACTAATCAATTAATACACGTCACACACTTTACATTACAAGTATAATCCACTGTGAAACAGTTCAGTCACCTCCCATCACCCCTGGTGTTAGTCTTGTTTCACTGGTTCCTATGATATCTGTTTTCTGTGATTTTCAACATATTTTCTCCATGTTACTTTAAGCAATCTTTATAGAATGTGAACTTAACTGAAATATTGCTCTATGCTCTTCTCTTCTAAACTCTGTTGTAACTTCCCAATTTACTCTACACAGTGAAGAAGAAGAAGAAGAAGAAGAAGAAGAAGAAGAAGAAGAAGAAGAACGGGAAGAAGGGGAAGAGGAGGAGGAGGAGAAGGAGGAGGAAGAAGAAGAGATAAGCATACTTTTATATGAGTTTTTTTTTTTTTTTTTTTTCCTGATCTGTGAGGAAATGTTCTGTCAGAAGCAACTCAAAGGAAGAGAGAGATTGTTTCGGCTCCCAGTCCCTCCTGGCAGAGAAATTAAAGCAGCAGGAAGTCACATGGCCCCGCAACCAGGGAACCAGGAACCAGAGCAATGAACATTAGCGCTCACCATTCTTTCCCCTTTTCATGCAGTCAGGGCCCAAGCCCAGGGAGTGGTGCCATAGCATCTTAGCATGGATCCTCCCACCACAATTAACCTCATTAACATGATCACTCAAGCCAAGCTCAGAGGCTGACCTACTCTAGACGACCACTCAACATTCAAGATAGGGTCATTCTCCATCCTGTCAAGTGGACAGTCAACATTAACCCTCACAGCTTTTTACTGAAGCCAATTCATTTCCTAGCTTCCCCCTTTCTGGAAGCCTGTCTCACATGTTTTAATTCCTCTCCCTTTTTGTTGTTGATTTATGTTATGAAATACTGGCCCTTCCGCTTCATCCCACCCTGCTGTAAGAGACATCAACAGGGATGTCATTAATTAACTTTTGAAGATGAATGTTAGAAACATAACCCCTTCAATTTCATCACCTCTTCACCTCCACTTGATATCAATAAAATAAATATTGGAAGACATATTGGATTCTGAAAGGTCTTACTATAATACTATTCTGCCTCATAAAAGTTGCTCTGGAAATACTCTACACTTTCTCTCATGGCTCTCATTTACTGAATCCACATTTATCAAGAAGATTAGTAGGTACCAATGCAGGAGTGAAACTGATATATAAAGTGCGTAACAAATTCTTACACTTTCCATGTTTACATTACAGTTTGGTAAGAACAGAGACTCAATTTACTAGCAATATACTACAGATTGCTGAAGGTTTTGCAGTGTAAAAGAATGGAAGACTAGTATAACATACGGAATCTCTAGTATAAAATGATGGAACAGGAAGGTAGGCCTGAGGTAGGAACATCGACTGCAAGTGGTGATCGGGAGCCCCCATGTGGGTGCTGGGAATAAAACTTGGGTCCTCTGGAAGACAGTAAGTGCTCTTAACCACTAAGTCACCTCTCCAATATGTTTATTTTATTTTTAATGTAATAATTATTTTTTATTTTACTAGTTATATATGTAAAGAAAAACAAACAAATAAAACTAGAAAGGTGGTAATGAAATATATTATGCCCTTCCTGTCTGGCCCCCACAATCAAATCATAATCCCAAAAGCAATGTTTTCCAACTTCTAGAGATTACACTCTGTTTTTCAATAATGTACATTCTTGTCTTTGTTCATCAGAGTGAGAGATGATAGGTTGTCAAGCATTCAATACCCCCTACAAACATTCTCTCATGCCTCCTTTGATTTCAAATTACAGGAAAATTTCAAATTAATAGTATAAAAATGGAGCTGTCCATTATTAATGGAGATATTAATCATAGTATATTATATGGCTGAATCCAATTCCATTTTAGTTCTTGTCTAATTTTAAACTTTTCCTAGCTAACAACTGTGTTTTTTAAACCCACTTTGTGGCCTTATGTTGAGTACTCCTTCCCCCTCCCCACCAGATGTCTCACACCTAATAATAATAATTGTTGTAAACTTTCTGATCCCAAAGCACCCTCAGGTTTGTGCGGTGCCCGTTCACCTTCTTGCCTTCTCAGAGCCAGGTATACTCCAAACTCGCCATAACTCATAGAGCTCTTGGATTATTGTGCAATTGTAGTCTTGATACTTGTCATTGTTTCTCTATGACTAGCCTCCCTGATTGCCTAAATCTAATCTGTTTCCCTTCCTTTCTCCAGCATATGATTTCTAGGTTGCAAATACTTTGCCTTTCCATTTGGAAGGTTTTGTTCCACTGGATTAGTAGTCTTTAGTTTCTTTTAAATATACCTGATATAAATGCCATATAGCTAGCTTGCTGACTACAACGCTCTTCACATCTATTTGTCTTTGATGTTGGAGTGTTTCTGAAATATGAATTGCACGTTTTTAATCTACAATTTAAATGCATGCCCTTTAGCTCTTAAAAAAGGTATGTGCATCATACATAATATTTATAAAAATCTCACATATATGTATACACTATGCAGATATATGACTATGTACATGTTTTTATTAAAGAGTCTGTGACCCTTAACCTTAATATATGTATAAATTAATAGTGCTCTTTAAAAAAAGGAATATGTAGTATTTCAAGTCATTTATAGAAAATAATATCCATTTTGACCACTTACTGTAGTACATTTCTAGACTGTATTCCATTCTATTCCCTCTGTCAAATCAGCAAATCAAGATTTACTAAGAGTCAGTCTTTAAATAAGTCACCCAACCTATTTTTTTCAAATCTTTTCTCGATGTTTTTTTAATGCTCCCCACCCCCTGCACCGCAAAAAGCAAAACAAAACAAAACACCCAAAACAGCATACATTTGCCAATGTTCATAACAACAACAAAAAAACAAACAGGAAAACTCTGGTGGGATGTTAACTAAGACTGCATGGAAATGAAAGGCTTAACTTCAGGAGAATTAATATCTTTTAAAAATTGCACTTTTTCCTTTATGTTTGGGTGTTCTGCCTGCATCTCTATCTATGCACCCCTCCTAGAGCCCACAGTGAAAGGCTAGGAATGGAAGCTGGATTCTCCAGAAGAGAGATGGGTGCAAGAAACTGCTGAGCCATTGCTCGGGTTCCATGAGGCTAGAAAAGGGTGTTGGGTCCCATGCAACTGGAGTACAGTGGTTGTAAGCTGCCTGATATAGGTACTGGGAACCAATCTAACGTCATTTAGAGAACAGCAAATGCTCTTAACCATTCAGCCATCTCTCCAGTCACTTGCTTCAGAATTAACGTGGTGTACCTTTCTTGCACGTTTACTTAAGTTTATCTTCAAGTATTTCATAAACTTTGGATGCTATAATAAAAGGCAATCCATTCTAATTTCAAATTGCCAACTGTCTGTTCCTATCACACATGTGAATACACCGGATATCTTCCTGTCTGTTATGTAGATAGCTGCATTATCATTTACACTGTAGCACAGCTGGGGTGCTATGTGTAGGGTGGGGTGTTAGAGAAACTTTTGTTACATTGTATACAATTTCAGGAAAGTAGGAGGAATAGCTCAGATCTACTGCAGAATGTGATGACTATAGTTTAATATATTTTTGAAATTTACTGAGTGTAGATCTTGTGTTCTACCCAGAAAAACAAAAAACAAAAACAGTAACAATTACAACAATACTGATTTCTGAGTAATGACAAATAGCTTAAACTTAGTGATCCAACAATATGTACACATATCAAAACAACCTTTTGTACATGCTAAATAACTTTTATCTTTTAAAATAATTAACTTTAAAAAAACCCAAAAATTTGTTAACTGGTACTGGCCTTGAATTTTGAACCCATCCAGGACTTCTCACAACTTGATAGATTCCTTGGAACAGCTATGAGGGTGACTGCACCAACAACACTTTTGACCATTTTACTGACTTGTTTCTACCCTGTCACACTCTGAATTGACTAGACTCGGGATAATGTTGATGGAGCTGGGAGAGACATTCTTGCCTCGTTCATGAGGATCAGGTTTAATTTAATTTTGTCTTTCTTTCTTTCTCTCTTTCCTCCTCCTCCTCCTTTTTTTTTTTTTTTTTGCTTTTCTCCTTTTTTTTTTTGCTTTTACCGTGATACCACTAGAACATTATTCATATATGACCTTCATGTCAAGATATTTGTTTCTATTCAATTGCTGAGATTTTAAAAATTATTCTTAAACATTCCATTATGAGAAACTGACTTCTTACAATTATGAAGATGATTATATGGTCTTTATATATAAGATAACTGGAAAAGTCTATTAATGGGTTACCAGCCAACATTAAACCACTTTAAAAACTCTTTTACTAACTGCTATTTGACTGATACGTTATCTTTTTCCTATATTTCTAGACTTCACAGGTTGAATTTTTAATGAAGAATTTTGCATCTGTGTTCACTAGAAGTACTGTGACAGAGCCTCCCACTCGTGTCATATCTGTGAGTTTCACACAGAACTCAACTACAAATGTTGCTATCTTTCCTCTCTGAAGGAGTTACTTTTTCTGATGCTTTCCCTGAAAACACTGTTTTTCTTCAAATAATTGAGAACTTCCCAGTGACATCATGTGGGGGTTTTGGTTTAAGAAGGTCTTAAATTCCTGTTTCAATTTCCAGAGTAAATAAAGGTTAGCCTAAGTATCTGTTTCTTCTTGAGTGAGGTTTGACAAACTTCTTGAAAAGTTCACCTAATTGAATGCTCTGATACAGATTTTTTTTTTTTTTTTTTTTTTTTTGCACTACTTTAGTATTGTGCTCCTAACGCATCCAGGGCTTAGACAGCATCCAGGGCTTAGACGCATCCAGGGCTTAGACGCATCCAGGGCTTAGACAGCATGCTTATTTTCATTTCTGAGTGTGGTCAGGTGTCATTCCATCTTTAACATTGATTGATTTCAGCTCTTATTTAAAATGGTTCCTGTTACAAAATCAGCTTTTGCGTTTACTAGATTTTCTTCCTTCCTTCTGGTTTACTCTAACTTATTTTCATCCTTGTCTTTATTTCCTTTCTCAATATATACTTGGCTTTAATTTGTTCTTCTTCTATTGTTTAAGGTGGAAGTAGAGGTTGAGCTGAGCATTTTCTTTGTTTTTAATACAGGCATTCAACACCCCACATTTCCCTCCCAGCTCTTCCATTCTCAGCCTCTTGATACTTCCTCATCTATGAACACACAATTTATATTTATTATAGCCATTTTATCAACTTTCCCTGTTAAATGCAGCATTTTAGTCATTTCTTGATCTGGATTTATAAAATTATTATTCTCACTGTGGGCAAATTTTTCTTCTCATGTCTATACATTTGTAATGAGATGCTAGATACTGTGAATTTTGTATTAATGGGTTTTAGATTTTGTTATCTTTATTTAAAATGTGGTTGAGATGTACCCGTATGCAGCTACACTGTTTAGAATCAATTTTTTCCTTTTGAAATTTGCTTTTATGGTGTATAGAAGGCCCTAAGTATACTGAAAGGGCTAGGTTAGACCCTTTCAGGACACTACTGAAAGCATGGCATGGTAAGATCTTTCCACTTTGGTGGGTGAGAATTAAGCATTTCTAGCCTTCTGTCAGCTTGAAAAGTATTTGGCCTTCTGGTTTCTGGTTGTTATTTTCCAAGCTTCAGGAAAACTGTCACCAGTTACTCTAAAGGTCAAGTGGGCCACCTGAAAATTGAATACCTAGTTCTGTGCAGTTTCCTGGGCTCTGATCCCTGCCTCCTGTGTTCAGCTCAACTGTCTGGTACTAGTTGGGTTCTCTGCCTGAGAGATTGTATGAAAATTGCCTCCAAAAAGTCAGCTGGAACAATTTACAGTACTTGACATCTTTTTTTTTTTTTTTTTCATCAATCGGTTATCAACGTCCTACGCTGCCTATTGTTGTATGGAAAATTCGGTTAATAGACCTTCTAGTATTCTAGATGATTATGGTGGGAGGGCAAACCTGGCCCCAACATTGATCATGGTTGGAAGCAATTTTGCATTTTTAACTGACAAATACTGAGAAGACATGCAAATAAATACCACGAAGTGGGGCTGATTCTGTACATTTTAGTACCAATGCAATTCATGTAATTGGCACAAAGTTTCTTCTGAATATAATTCTAAGAAGATAAGTTATAACTGCAAAAATTCTTAGAGTGAAGACTATATGCTCAGCATTTATAACTACTTCAAAAGTTGTTGTCACTCTTTCCTTTAACATACTTTCCTTCTAGAAAAAAAAAATCCTATAAAGACAGACTCACTGACTTAATCTGATAGAGCTGTTCATACAAACTCTTGACCTGAAGAATAAATAGGAAATTGGGGATTGGGAAACAAAGTGAAATAAAGCAAAGATATGAATTGGCTTGCAGTTTAACTGTGTTTTCCCTGTCTGTCTTAATAAGGAATTAGAAATAATTAGCTGTCCATGCATATGAGAACCTCCTTAACCTTACCTAGAAATAAGAGCAAAGCAAATACTATTAAGAGTTTTGAAGCAGGAATGTTGACTGTAGGTTTATATTGTATTTGAAGATATAGAGTCCAACCAAATCCTGCTCACTTACATTTTCTTGAAATAGGACAGTTCAAGTTTTTCTAGTGAATGTATAAAACAATTTCAAACTAAGAATACATTGGCAACTTTCTTATTCTTAATACAGATGTTAAGTAGGTGTACACTGATAGAAACACACAAAGAAACACATCCATTATACAGGAAATACAGTCACCATTTCAAGATGGATACAATCAGCAAGAGGGCATTAATTACATATTACATTCATGTTCCTTTAGTAAAACCGAATATACCCATCCACTTATGAATACTTTTAGGAATGGACGTATTAGGAGATTTTAATATGATTTTACTTGATAATTTCTTGCAAAGTTATAAATTAACCCAAAGAAAGATTATCACTAACATGGTACCAATGGCATTTAACTTTTTCTGTCTTTACTTTATCTTAAGATTTTTTGATATCAAGACATTTCAGCTCCTGACAGCACCCCCTATTCTACTCCAAGTAGAAGATGAGCATTGAAGAATCTCCAGTGTGAGATGGTTGAATTGGTGGTAAGCCTTTCTCTTGGCAAGAAAAACACCTTGCGTCAACAGTAGACAGACTGCTGTCCAAAAAGGACAAAACTTGGAGGTAGGTAAGTCGGCAGCCTAGCTCTGCCAAGACAGGGTAGGCAAGTCCTTCATAATTCCTGCTCTACAATCAATGTCTGTCAGAGAAATGGGGCCAAACGGCTGAAGGTTGATGCTGTAATGTATGGAGAGAAAATGGAAACTGTCCAGGCAGCCACTGGTATGTCATTTCTTAGTTTTGGAAGCTGCAGGCCCTGCACTTCCTATATAAATAGATATATTTATCCCTCTCAGGTCTCTGAGGTGGTTGAAGAATAGATAGCTAGAGTCTCATAGTTAAATTTTGAGTTGTTTAGGAATCAAGAGGGTGTTCTGGATCTAAGAAGATATTTTTAAAATTGTGAGACAAGTTAGTATGAAAGTTGAGTTAGATATAGAACTTTAAACTCATGGAGATGGTTAGATAGTAGAATGTTAAAGTCAGGTGCCAAATACATATGGACTGGACATTGGGAATGTATGCTAAGCCATATAACTCTTATAATTGTGGCCTATTTATTTCTATTGTTTTGTATTGTATTTATAGTTATAAGAGAAAGAACCATTTGTTGGACTGAAAGGGAGGGCTGTTGGGGGAAAAGAGGAATACCTTAAACTAAAAAAAAAAAAAAAAAGGGGGGAAGAGGAGGGGGGGTTGAGGGGGAGGAGGGTGGAAGGGTGGGACTGGAGGGGGGAGTAGGGAGGGGATTATGATTGAGATGTAACTTGAAGAAATAAAAAATAAATTATTTAGCCGGGCGGTGGTGGCGCACGCATTTAATCCCAGCACTTGGGAGCCAGAGGCAGGCGGATCACTGTGAGTTCGAGGCCAGCCTGGTCTACAAAGTGAGTCCAGGACAGCCAAGGATACACAGAGAAACCCTGTCTCGAAAAAACCAAAAATAAATAAATAAATAAATAAATAAATAAATAAATAAATTATTTTAAAAAAAGGATTACCTAAAAAAATGTTATACTTTATTTGAAGTAGTGTTCTGTTTTATTGTATGGACTCTATAAACGAACAGTTGTAAGTTTCTTGTGCATTTCTGTGACTGAGTGGTATTTGTGTATGTGCAGATGTATGTATTTGTCATGCGTGTGTATGTGGAGGCCTGAGACCAAGGCCTGATGTCTACCTCTATTGTTCACCTTATTTATTTATTTATTTATTTATTTATTTGTTTGTTTGTTTGTTTGTTTGTTTGTTTATTTGAGACAGAATCTCCTAGTGAAGACATGGTGTCTCTGTTTTCATCATCGGCAGCCAACCAGTGAGTCCCCGGATTGACCTGTCTCCGAACTCGCTCTCATTGATTGATGAGGTTCTAGGCGGCACAAGCCCCTAGGTAAAGCTTATATGGAGGAGTGGACAGTCTCAACCCAGGGTCTCCTACTTGTGCAGCTGACAGTGCACACACTGATCCTTCTCCCTGGCCTCAAAATTTAAGGGATTCAGCCTGTATCATTACATAGCAAATTGAAGGAAACTTTCATAAATTTATACTCACCCTAGGAGTCTATGAGGCAGGCATTTTCCTATACTGACAAAGAATGTTGTTTTTAAATAGTAAAATTTCCACTAAGGTGCTAAGTAAGTGTAAAGAAGTTGCTTAGGAAGCCCAGATGAGACATTCTGTTACAGAGGTTACAATGTAATCCGAGGGCTCAGTTGCAAGTCTCTGTATCACACTCCATTCATTCAAGGACAAGGCACTTGTTTGGCTTCAGCCATTGTTCTAGTGTGAACAGAGTCCTCTGTACACATGGTGGTTGGGGTCCATGTGATTCCTAAGTTTCGGGAGCTGAGTTGTACCCAGGAAGGCACACAGGCACATTTTTATATACTGGGCTATTTAATAATGACATGAGAACACTGCTTCTTCTCTGACTTTACATGTTATAATAAAGTTGTAAATGGCTCTTGGGTTGTTACGATGCAAATACTCATTAGGCCTGGCTGTGTAATAAACTGTTGGATATTCATATTAGCCTGAAAATTTACAAAGTCAATAAAGACACAAAATGAACCAAGAAAGCCTAGAAACGTCTATGTTGGACAAATATAAACTGTTTTTTTTTAACTCGAATTCATGAACGTGAACAATAAAAAGGTAATTTTAGCTATTTATATGCTATTCTTTCAAACTATTTATTTCATTTGCCTGTTTATCAATTATGTCTCAATGCTATAAATTTCCCACCAGCTTACTCAATCTCTGTACATAACTGTTAGTCACTCTTTGACCCATTTCTAATAAATATCTAACTTAAACATTTTTTGAGGTTTAGAATTTTTATTTTGATGTTATTAAAAAATTTGATGCCTTTCCCTTTTGTGATTTATTTGATCTGATATAATCTTTAAAATACTGCCCAATACATAATGCTTTAGAAATGCTCACATCCCCCTCCCCCCAAAAAACCCTAAATTCTTACAAGTATTGATGACTTTAGATGGTTTTGAATAAAATGATTAAGTGGTGAGAACATCTTAGAAAGGAAACAGGTCTATACCTGAAAGAGTGAGCTATTTTTTTCCCCAGAGAATCCTTGTTATACTAAATCATGTCAGTATAATTAGGTGTCAGTCAAAATTTATCACAAATAACTTTCCTCTCTCCAGGAAGTTTACTAGTGTGGTTAGGAGTTGGAGAGAATGTTAAATGTTTAAGGAGGTATATTAAAGGTATATTTAAATTAAGTATAAAGGTATAAATAAAGGTATATTTAAATTAATGAGAGAGAAAGAGAGAGAATTTAAAAACTTTAGAGTCCTTATAACAAGACAAGGAAGCAAAGAAAAAAAACCTCAAAATTTATTTAATCCAATTTTTCCTATTATTGTAAACATATTTTTCTATTTTGACAACTAATAACTTCTCCAATAAATAGCCTGTGCGTGTTTTGAGAAACTGTCCTATAATGAACAGGCCCAGGGAGCTGTGATGGACACACCTTATTTTTCTTATGTAGGACCTGATGAGATTTACATGTTAGGCTTCCTTAGTCAGTCCATCAATGTGTGTCATGGATCTTCTTTTAAGGACAATGACTATGACAGATGGCAAGACAGACTTTGCCACTGTGACCAAAAAGCTAACTCTTATCACTCAAAAATCTCCATTTGTAATAATGCTGATAATAGCCGGGCGGTGGTGGCGCACGCCTTTAATCCCAGCACTTGGGAGGCAGAGGCAGGCGGATCTTTGCAAGTTCGAGGCCAGCCTGGTCTACAAAGTGAGTCCAGGACAGCCAGGGCTACACAGAGAAACCCTGTCTCGAAAAACAAAAAAAAAAAAAAAAAATGCTGATAACATCGACTTCCAAATTCAGTTAAGAACCTTACAAGAGATGCGACCACCAGGGGAGATTACAGAAAATTATAAAAAAAAAAAAAAAAAAAGAGGTGGTCATTGAGCTGGGAGAAATATTCACAGGTGGAGCAGGATTCGTAGGCGTTGTCCAGGATGTTTGAATCCCTAGGACCAATTTGGAGAACCACCAAAAAAAATCAAAACTAAAACCAAAAAAAGAAGAACAGAGCAATAATAGAAACTAAGAAACAAAACAATTCTGAGTGGGACCTTTGAAACAAAAACAAAACAAATCACAGGCTTTTGGAAGTTAAGGAACTTATCTACTTTTTTTTTTTTTTTTTTTGTCCACTGTGAAGAATAGGCATACTTTTTATAAAAGTAGATTCATGTAAGATTATTTTCAGAAAGGTGCAAATGTTTGACATCTGGTTTTATATCACTTTGTTTAAGTAAAACTTTCCCCGGCTTCCTTGCACCAAATGCCTCAATTAGGAAGCAAAATGAAGTGAAATGCACATTGTAAAGGACTCCCGGAACTATGCTACCTGCACTCCTCTTTATCACATAAAATGTTTTATTTTATTCTTTGTTTTTGATTTCTCAATGAAAGAATTACTTAAACAATAAACATATACAAATTTTAAATGTTTTTGATTTCTCAATGAATTACTTAAACAATAAACGTATACAAATTTAGATATCTCAAATGTTACAGCTCCTCAAAATAGACACTTAAATTGTCAAATTACCCTCCAATATTTAACCATAAGGAGTTCCGAGGGATGCCCACATTGTCTTCACAGCTGCAGGATAAATTGCTCACTGATGGGTGAAAGTGAGAAAAAGAGCTAGAGAAACTGTAAAGGTAGAAAAAGCTATAATAATACAGCAAGGAGAGGCTATAGTAAAATCTAAGAAACAAGGAGTTATAGCTGATATTTTCCATTACTGTACTTATATTAGACATTCATTGAAGGAAAATAGGGAGCCAATTAAGAACTCTCTAGATTAAATAAAATAAATTAAATAAATCATATGAACTTAGTCTTTGATGCAACTTCTAACTTTCTATGTGGGCACCGTGTGTACATGTATGCTCAGAAGCTAGCGCACACTTCAGGTTCTTCTCCTTAGGAGCCACCCACTTTTTCTTTCAGGGAAGAGTCTCCCACTGGGGCCTAGGGCTCACTGATCAGGACAGGGTAACCAGCCCGTGAGCCCAAGGGATCTTCCTGTCTCTGCTTCACAGTGTTGAAATAACAAGGCTGTGCGACCATGTCTAGCTTTTTATGTGGGTCCGAGGACTCTTAAGCTCTGTACCAACTGAGTTGAATCTACGGCCCATGTAATTTCTATTCTTAAACTATTCTTCTTTTGTTTCACCTTCCAACACTACAAGAAACCAAAACACTTGTGAAACACAGATGTCCAAAAGGAATTTATCTGGAAGCAAAGAAATTGTTTTCATTTAAGTCCTTATATAGAATAGTGTGTGTGTGTGTGTGTGTGTGTGTGTGTGTGTGTGTGTGTGTGTAGTGTACATGTGAGGGTGTGTACATACACTCAAATTCTAGTCCTAATACAGACACTGTATGAATCCTAGGTTAATTTAGATGAGGCAATACTTACATCGAGCTTGTAATATTTCTGTAAGAAATTTCTAAAAATCCTTATAGGAAACAAAACATATTAGAATGCTGATGGAAATCCTGAAGTATCTCAGAGGGTGATGAGTACTAGGCTAGAGAACAAGAGTTACCATTTACTGAGCACCAACAGCGTGTTATGTGTCTGAAGTTTCTCATATGAATTTAGAATTTGTTCTTAATATGTTTACTGATTTTTGCTTATTTCCTCTCATTACTACTTATGTTAGATGAGGTAACTTTTGTTCTTACTGTTGTTGTTGTTTTTTTTTTTAATCTCAAATGTCTAGAAAAATTCCTAGCACCTTGATGACCAAGAATTTATATTCAATGGACAAATTCGATTTTACTGTTACACTTTTGGGGCTTGTCCATATTATAGTAAAGATCTCCCAAGTGGAAGTGGCCATCACCCATTCCCGCTTGTCTATTATCCAGGCATGAGTAAAAGGCATGAGCAGCATTTAATTTCACAATAAAAGATACCCAAAACCCTGTATGGTGGTTACGGTTAACAAACTTGAAAAGTATTAACAGATGCTAGAAAAAGCAAACAAACAAACAAACAAAAAGGAAAGACAAAATGTTAGAAAAAATTAGTACTTTCCTTCGATGGAGGTGGTTTTGTTTGTCTGTTTTCAGATAAAATAGCGAGGACCCTCTGAATGGAACACTCAACAAACAAGTACTTTTTAATTCTCATTACGTTCCAAACACCATGGCCATAAAAGGTCTTACACTGGTTAGGTTTGTGAAGAGGAGTAAAGTACATATAAGCAAAAATACAAGGCAACCACAGACTCCGACCCATGCTTTTAAGACCTGAAGGATGGGGAGCGAAGTGCAGAGCGTGGAGAACATGTTACCCCGAGCGCTATGGAAGCCACTGCACTCGATAAGTCGGTATTTAAACTCACAGGAAGGAAAGTGTGGTAATCATGCCAAGAACTAGGGGAAGAGATGGAGGTAGCGACTTCTAGGCCCATCACAGAATTGGAGAAGTAGGAAAGAGAAAATGAACCCAAGGTGATGGAGAAGTCAAAGGGAGTAGAAAATCAGTATAAAATTAGATAGGAAATTTGGGCAGAATTTCCAATGGCCACCTATACAGTTAGGTTTTACTTCGCAATGGAAAGCCATTCAAAGATTTTCAACAGAAAGATGATATGACTTATATTGCATTTTTGCTTTATTATTTTACTTGTTTTCTTGAGGCAAGAATTCATGTAGCTCAAGTTGATCTCATCTTGCTATGTAGATGAGGATGGCCTTGAACTCCCAAGCCTTTGTACCCCTGGTTTCTAGGGAGTAGGACCACAGGTGTGGGGGACAACACACCCCCTTAAAATATTTTAAAAATAATGTCCCAGCTGTTACGTGAGGAATAGGCTGGAGAGCAAAAGTACAGCTTCAGAAAGCATGGGCCTCAGAGTTAGGACAGTTGGAATTTGTAGCCTAGCTTTTCCTAAGTACATTAGGCTTGTATAAAATGGATACATGTAGTTACAATGGTAGATATTTTACCATATTAAAGCATAATTTGCTGAGAGTCTTCTGTGAAGGATAATTTATTCTTTTGTGAAATTTACTTATTTTATTATTTCATCATTATGTTCTTAATTGTTGTAGATAAATTTTAAGAGCACGATATAATGCTTTAGTTTTATTAGGCTCATGTGTATGAAGACTCATCTGAATAACACACTGCTAGCAAGAATGAAATAAAACGAGACAAATGGCAGAAATATACTCTTTTAAAAGTAAAGAAACACTCTACACTTAAAGCAGTACATACAATAAGTAATAATACAATGGACAGGTACATTAGGAAAATCTCTCTTTAAACTTGACTTTCCTTTCTGTAAAATAAAGTCTTTAAAATGAAACATGAAACACTAAGTAAAACAGATCTTTTTAATATCTATAATATTCTAGAAAACAGAGCTGAGATATATCTCAGGACCTGCTGAACAAGGTCAAGGCTAGGGAATGAATCCCAAGCAAAAAAATGGGAGAGGGTAAGATAAAGATTGAGAATGGAAAATACATCCACTCACTACTGATATCCATTCATCATAAACTTTCCAGTAAGAATATTTGCTTGAGCTGGACAGTCGTGGTGCATGTCTTCAATCCCAGCCCTCGGGAGGCAGAGGCAGGCGGATCTCTAAGTTTAAGGCCAGCCTGGTCTACAGAGTGTGTTCCAGGACAGCCAGGGTTCCAGAGAGAAACCCTCTCTCAAAAGTAAACGAATAAACAAATATTTGTCTGAACAGGTCCATCCATTCATTCCATTGCAGGCTGAAAACTGAATATAACAAAATCTCTTCTTTTGAGATGCCAGGTTTAGCATCTCAGAATCCTAAGAACGTATTATTTATCATCCTATTGTACTTTACAGGGATATATACCACTGACTGAAGATTTATGCCATGAATGAAACTGTAGTTACATTCTAAACATTTACACGGTGATAGTGAACACTATGCTGTGCTTCTATTTGCTTGATTTTTCTTCCAAGATAGACCTGGCTATAGATGAAGTATGGCCCTATTTGACTACTATGGTTCAAGGAAGGAACCTAAGGAATGGAGGTTAGCTGACAAAAACAAACCAATCAATCAATCAATAATCCCAAACAATTCCCTACTATAGTGTTTCATAATGAGTTGAGGCCAGTGTGGAGCCTCTCTAGTTCTGTTTGAATCGTGCCTGAAGACTCAGTGTTGCTGGGAAAATATGAAATGGCGACTAGTTAAGGATAAAAGTGTCCATGCCAGCATCCGCAGAAGTTCAAACTGCTAGCAATCCCTGGAATGAGATCAATGTCTGCAGAACATCTAGGACAACAAGAAGGTGGTCCATGAGTCCTTCCTGTTTCTTTAGAGCTCCTGAGACCAGAGGAAGGGAGGGAGAAAGAGGGTCCACATTAATAAAAAAAATTTGTTTACACTAAAATGAAATGAAAATAGCTTCATGAGATGAAATACACTACAGAAGAAACTTCTCATCCATATTTTTTCTGGAAATGTACATGAAGTTCAAAGTAGCTAAACCACTTCTACCTGTAGGACAAGGTTGCATGTGCTGATAAAGTTATGATTTGTTTTATAAAGAAATATGAGGTGAGGTAGATAGATAATGGTTATTATCGTAGGTGGAAAAAGAGGTGCACTACTCGGTGGACACCGCAGATTTGTCTTATGAGATGGTGTGACTGAAAGACTTTTATCTGGTGGTCACAGCCTTCTATCAGGGAAGAACAACCTAATCGCAACCCCTCTCTTCAATGAAGAGTGCAGAGGCACTGGGGTGTCATTATCAGGGTTGGATGGGTGGAATCAGCACTCTCCACAGTTATGCAAAGTATGTGTGCAACTGATACTGCTTGTGTGATTATCAGTGTGATCCAGTTCTATCAGCCACCTCCAGAGAGGAAAGGAGGGTGTGAGGGTGGGGAAAGTTCACACTTGGGAGATAACTGAAAAAATAGGCCAGGTGCTGGTCTAAGATCAGTTTAAAACAGTTCTTTCTCATGGGACACCTGCAGGACCATTTATAATACATTTAAGATACATAGTCACCATTAGTATGAGCTGTACCAGATTTAATAAAGAGTTTGCATCATTTAAACTAGTGGGATCTCATTACGTTGACCTTCTGATCTGTGCTTCAAAGAAAGACCTTCTTGGGGCTGGAACAGTGGCTCACGTGGCAAAGTAACCCACCACAGCAGCATTATGACCTGAGCTCAGATCCACAGTACTCCTGTAATAAGCCAGGAATAACACAGTACTCGTGTAATAAGCCACTGTGCTGCTGATTAGAATGATGTCAGTGACACATGGGGCACCAGGACCAGCTGCCTGGCCAGTTTAGCCTAATCAGTGACCCCAGGTCCCATTGAATACTTATGTACACACACACACACACACACACACACACACACACACACACACACTCAGAGAGAGAGAGAGAGAGAGAGAGAGAGAGGAATGGATGGAGAGAGGGAGGGATGCAGGGGGGGAGGAAGGAGACATGGTCAATACATTTTTCCATATGAGATTTATAACTAGAGCAATTGACATTGTATTTTTCGCAATATAGACAAAGGTAGGTAGGCCCTTTCCATCCAAGCCAGATAATACGTAATATGTCTGAGAAGTTTAGGTGAAAAAGGCCAACTATTTTATCAAATTCTCTGAGGGCAAGAAGTCTATACCTTTAAATCCCTGTTTATTCCTTTATCATCCCAATGGAGAAAAACATACAATTATACTCAAAGGAAGACAAGTCAGAAGACTGAACTCCAGAGGGATCTCTCATAAGAAAAGTGTAATTACACAACTTGTATAAATTAGATAGTTTTTACAAGGCAAATTACCTAGCTTTTAACAACCACTGCACTATTTGCTTTTTTTAAAAATCAACATTGAAACATACATAGGCATCTGGTGATTTTGAACTATTTTTTTGTGAATAACACATAGCCCTTGAAATTACAAGGACACGAGTAATCAAGACAGTTCGCCTTTGAAAAATTTAAAAATGTACAACAGAGAGAAACATGTTTTAAAAGATGGGCATTTATGTGACACATCTGGTCTGATTCCCTTATATAGGCCAAAAAATTGTTTTAAACTGACAATCAGACATAAATTACAAATTTCTGGAGCTAAAAATGTCAAATATTGGGAGGTCATAAAGCATTGTAAAAAAAAAATCCAACATTTTTAGGATGTTTACAAATAAATTCAGGACTTATTCAGAATGACACATGCTAATTTGTCATAAGTCATACAACTTTAACACTGGAAGGTTTCTCCACCAGCTGTATTCAGAGTGGGTTATGATGCAGACATGCAAGGCAAAGTAGTCTCACATTTTAAGAAGCATGTACAAAGA
>CAJQZJ010001258.1:422724-466841 GCA_907164525.1 Lophiomys imhausi
TGGCAGTGCTCAAATCCTTGCTATGTAATCACAGTGACTTCTTTGTCCCTTGCCATTTAGACTAGTGGCAGCCATGATACCCTGCAGTAGTTAGTTTCAGTATACCACTCTTATTAGTTTCCCTTATGTCTAACCATTCTCTTGCAAATGTCTGCCCTTTGACAGGCCCCCTTGAGTGTTGAATTGTTTTACAGTTCGATCCTTAGAACACAGCAAGAGTTATGGGTAGAAAAAATGGCCTAAGGCTGTCCAATCAGTCAAAATAGAAATCTGATTTTGTTACTTGGGCTTGAAGAGTTAAAAAGAGCTGGATAGACTCCTTCCTTGATCACTGACACCTTCTGGTAAGCCTTAGCATGGAGTTGTCACTGCCGGTAACACAAAATAAAGTGTAGCATAGGGTAAGCATAGTGAAACTAAGGTGTATATATGCTAATACAGGTACAGTAACTGGCAGAGAGAGTAAAGCTTGCCTTGTGAACAGGAGATTCAATGGCTCTAAGGGACACAGAAAATGAAAAGACAAAAGGAAAGCCTTAAATGCTCCAGTAAACAAAGGAGGAATCTGAGAGAGCTTATCTGCTTTAAAGGAGCATTGTTTACCTAAGACTAGAGCAAATAATGCTGAAGACCATCCCAAAGTCTGATCTGGGGGGCTATGGAATTGCACTTTTATATAAAATGAGCAATACCCAAACTACTAATTCTTGGTCCAGGCACAATGACCGGAAAGAAACAATGCACCTATGGGTGAATTGCAGATGTTCAGAAAACTATCAGAAAGTGGAAAGAGTAGAAGGAAGAAAGCATGTTATGTACCTAATAAATTGTGTATTAGGGCAAACCACTACATAGGTGGGTTTGTTGATGAGTGTAGACTTAATCGCACCATAACACCAAAATCCAGTGTCATTCATACTGAAGTCTTTATCACAGCCATTGCCCTCAGGTGGGGCTCTAACCTGATTTCTTTGTAAAAAAGACCTTACCAAGAAAGATAATCAGAACCAGTGTGCCTTCTCACTACAGGTAAAAGATACTTTCACAGTCTTACCTTGTTAACTCTCCTTTCCTCACAATAATACAGTCTGGAGAAATACTTATCTATACCTACCATGAGACACGCTCCTACTGTACCCGACTCTGCAGCAGTGGAACTTAGTGATGAGAATGCAGCGAGCATTCAAGATGTGTCCTTACATGAGTGCTAGAGGACAATAGATAAACTCCCCTGGAGTCCAAGGACATTCTGCACTGATGAAATATTATGAGGTCAGTCGTCTGGGCTGACTAAAATAGATCCTCTATACCTTGTGATAGATTTCTGTATCCTGCAATTTACAATTTTTGGTAGACACTGGATTCTGGAAACAGCAGAGGCCACATTAGAGTATCTGACATATGCCCCAAGTAAACCAGGCTGCCAGTGCTGAGAGGAACCTGAAGCAAAGGGGGACCTACAATATACCCTCATGGTGAAAGCTACCTTACAGCCTTGGCTTTTTAAGATCCAGCACACATTATGTGCGGAAAAATTGGTGGTGAGGAGTGGCCCTATATGACATCCTTGCCAGGTAAGGCTCAGAGTGCTAAGCTCTAATGGTTTTGCCATAAAGATCTTTGAACAGCAATTATTCTCTATTTAAAAAGAAGCTCTTAATTTGTTAGTAGATGCTAATTATGCTAGCCTGAATCACACCCTATGAACTTGGTACTGTCTGATAAATTATATCATAAGAGGGATATAACAGCATTTCACTGTCAAATGAACTTGGACCAAGTAGTTGGAGAACCAAAAGATGCTTCATGAGCAAGTGGTTTGGGTGTCCATGGTAACTGCTACTACACAATCTGTTCCCTTCAACCCACACCAATCACCTTGTGGTGTGTTTATGAATACAGCTAAGAGAGAAGGATATGTTGCAGGTCTAGTTTGTAAATGAATTGCATAGCACTTGGTGTTTTCAGGTTCACTTTAGAGAAGCCAGCCTTGACACAGTGGAAAAGAGATTCCTCAGCAGCCTGGATTTCACCAAGGCCTCTTGATTGTATACTGTGCACAGAAGAAGCGATAGCCTAAGGAAATGCCATATGGCCAACAAAACAGAAGACTAAAATAGAGGTCTCGGGAGAGTTATGCAGACGTAACCCTCAGAATTGCTACAAAATATGATAATATGGTGTCCTACATTAATTCCTTCTTAAATGAATCCACTGTGGAGAAGGCTTCTAGTAATTTGGACAAAGGAAAGCTTAAGGACGTCAGTCAAAAGGCTTACCTTACATGCGCAATGGACCATGTTCAACTGATAACAGAAGCAAGGATTGAAGCTATGAATTCAGTTACATGTACTCCCACTCCCCCTGTAACTGGTGTAGCTGTTACTAATGCTGAGCTCCAAAATTTTCAATGCTGATGATATTCCCCAAGCGGGCAACCAGTCAGTAGTATCAGATCAGGTGGAGAATACTGGACTCCTTACAAGGAAAAAGGATACATTCATTCTCATAGGAACTGATAGACGTTCAAGGGGGATTTGTCATTCTTTCCTAAGCTGCTTCCTGAGTGGTTTTAATAGAACACTTGACCAATTAGCACGATATCCCTTGTCACACTGCCTTCAACACAATTTTTTTTTTGATAGAAAGAAATACAACAGACTCAAGCCTACAGAGTCCATCCACATTTCTCATGATCTATCATCCATAATCAGCTGGCTAAGTAGAGTGGTAAAATGGCCTACCACTGGAAGACTTCCTGGAAGGCTACTAACAAGGCACGGCTTGGTGTGTTCTTTGGATACAGCACATGGCCTAAAGATATCTGAGTCTGAGAACAAAAGAATTAATATGTTTACAATTATTATATAAAGCTGAGGCAAAAAGACATATTATTGAACTCTTATGAGGTACATAGTCCTTAGTTCAGTAATACTTTAATGAGCTAGAATATATAGGTAGCTGAAGGAAATACCTGCATCACTTAAAAATATCTCTTGACTTATGATACATTTCATGGTAAAAATAATGTCACTGTAAGTGACAACTAGAGTAGCATAATTCTCAAAAAAAAAAATATGAATTACTTTTCAGTTAGGAAAGAAAGTAAAATATATTCCTAGAGTATTTTGTTTTCATATGCACATTAATTTAGCTTTACAACTGTCCCAAATTTAACAGCTAATGTTTAAAATTGCTTTCTATAATTCATACTTATCTTAAAAATTAGGTTCACCCTTAAGGATAACAAGAAAACAGAAAGAAGGCTAATATGCTTAAGCATTCCATCACATCCACAGTGTTATTTAATAAACCTGTCAAAGTACTCAAGAATACCACTGTCTCAGATCTTCATATGAAAACTAAAATTTAACATGTCATTATAGACAAAGCATACAGAACTAATTTGAAAGCATTTTATTGTAATTTTCTACCTTTAATGTCTCAGCAGTGGCAATTCAGGCTGATATCAGATGAGAATCATTCAGTTTTCTGATTATTCTTCCTTATTTATGTATTGTTTTTCTGGTATTTTCTTACCACATGAAACGTTCTAGATCATTAAATCATTTATGAAGCATATAAAATGTTCATATCCTTCTCAATGACTACAGTTTTAAAGCTAGCAAAACAAGCCGAATTAAATGACATATAAATTCCTCTAACAACCAATTTTCTAATGAGTACATACTTTCAAGTTTTAAAAGAACAATGTTTGATTTCTCACTGAGATCTAACTGAGTACTATTGGGCTGGTTAAGAATTTCTACAGCTTTCATGTGAAACTGTAATTTTGTTAACAATGATATTTATTAGTAACTATAAACTGTAATATTAGGCTGGCAGAGCAACTGGTGGTCTGGTGATTTGGCAGGGAAGCTGGTGGGGTAGCTGCCGGATACTTATTAATAACTATAAACTGTTAGATTAGACCGGTGGAATTGTGGGTGGCCTGAAGGGACAGCCCGAGGGAGGCCAGTGGGCCTATATTGCTTTTTTTGGTGGTATATAGGCTATCATAGCCCTTTCCCCAGTAATTAAATACACCAAGATCTTTTAATGTTTCAACGCTTAGCCCTTAGCTGTGCAGAATCTCAACTAGCTCACTTAAATTAATCCCAAACCACCTAAACCCAACCAACCATGTGGCTTCTTATAACTTCTTGGGTCACAGAGCTCACATGTGGACATCCTCAGCCCCCGCAACCTGGCAGGGAACTTCCCCTGTGTAAAACTCAGGATTCTTTTCATGGACCCAGGAAGTCCCACCTTCCATACTCTTTCTGCCCAGCTAACTGGCCATCAGCAACTTTTATTAACCAATCAGAGAGTGTCTCAGAAAGAGAGGTAACCAGATCTCTAGCACTGAAATCAGCCTCCAAGGACCAATGCATTAGACCCTCCTCCAAAATTCATGTTTTCTGGAAACTTCAGAAAGTATGTGTGACACTTCACTAGGCCTCAGTAAGTCTGAATTAAACATAATCACTGCTTTGTTGATTATAAAATTCTAAAATTAAAGAGAATGTATGTTCCATCTATAAGACATTCTTTAGTGGCAGTGTCCCTTGTCAAGTCTGTTGATCTATGAAGACCCACGTGCACATCCTACAAGTGCTACCAATACTAACAGACACACATACAAGGCTGTCTATGCCAAAGCTACATTATACTTAACATAATGTTGTAATACTTTCTGGGCTTAAGCTTTGACTTCGTGACACTTACCCGAGTGGGTCCTGAGGTGTCCCGTGAGAGCGTCCCTTCTTCTACAAGCATAGCTACAAAAAGGGCATTTGAACGGCTTCTCTCCAGAGTGTAATTTTATGTGTCTGAGAAGGTTGCCCTTCTGGGTAAAAGAAGCTCCACACTGGTTACAGTGGAAGGGACGCTCACCTGCAGACAGAGTGGGAAAGACCAAACAGTTTATTGTAAGGGAATGATCTTTCATCCACGGTTAACCACAGACAATCCCTTAGGTTCACAATGATCATCTTCCACATATGTTAAGCCTTTACTTTCCCCTAGAAGATCTCTCTGTTAATACTAACTTCTCAAACTCAGGTCAAGCAGCCATTTCCTCATTTAATATAAACTTGACAAGAGTCCTGCCATTGGCTACCAGTAGCAATAATAGCATTTACCAGTGGTTGAACAGCTGTCACCAATGAACTGACTGTTGCATTTCATATTGGACTATTCATGCTAATACTTAGAAAGTAGCAATTTAAACTTAGGAATGAAGAACCAGAAGTCAACAATAGCAATATGTCTCATAATATTGACACTGAGAACTGAACTTGGTCAGCAAGAAGACCAAAATAGGCAGAAACAACACATAAATTTTCAAAGCTCATGAATGAAATCTCCAAATAGAGACAACCTCCTGTTTCCTTCGGCCACTCACAATGAAACTTTTGGTAAAAATTCCCAGTATACCTGAGAGAATCCAAAGAATATTATCTTTCCAGATATTTTCTGCACATTATTTTGTAAAAAAAAAAAAATCCTTAATAGGAATCTTTTCTCATGCTTTTCTGTCAATGAAACTGTTAAAAAACATTACTTAAGCCTGCATTATCAGTTTTGTCTACTGCCCTCAACTGGTAGTCATCAAAGCCATCAGAGAACAAAGTAATTCCATATAGGCAAGAGGTCAGTAAATGGATAACATTATCAAACCATGAGGAAAACAGTCTTACTTTTCACCTGCCCATCTCCAAGCACAGATGAAATAAATGACAAACTGATGTACAAACATATGGTAAAAATATTCCATCCCAAAGCTCAAAGTTCAGAGGGAAACCAAAATTAGGTCCTCCCTTATAACTGAAAGGAATCTTTTCTGTATTTGTTACATGATAGGTACAATTAGCAGTTTTCATAATTTGTACTCTGAGCTGCCATGTTCATGTGTCTTTATACTGATATTAATAGTGAAGTAAACCTCAGACTATTATATTTGGCCCATTATATAATGCAAGCTCAGGGCTTCTCTATTTTAAAAAGCTAACCAGATGAACCTTGGTCACTTTCTGGCAACTACCACTGTGTATTCTGTCATACTGCTTTGTTACAAAACCAGGTAACATCAAGTACATACTCCATTCTACAGCACGTGTTCCCTTTGAATACTTAGTGATGCACATACCATAAGGCTTGTGCACAGTGGGCTTTTTTTCTCATAAAAATATGGAGCTGTTAGAGCTAAGTTATAAAAGTTCCTTAAAAAGATATGCTAAAAAATCACCATATTAAAGTTAGCTTAGACTAAATTTTGTTTAATTAGTTTGATTTGTTGAAGTCTTAAACACCTGAAAGAAGCCTTATGATTTAGTTTTAAAATCTAATTCTCGATGGGAGTGGTAGTACATGCCTTAAATCCCTTTGGGAAGCAGAGATGGGGGTGGTAGTGGTGGTGGGGTCTCTGAGAGTTCAAGGCCACTCAGGTCTACATGGTGAGACCTTGTCTCAAAATCTAATTCTGATCAAATGTCCCGTTTTGTTTGTTGAGACGGGTCATGCTGTGCAGACCAACTTGGCCTACATCTCAAGGTAAGAGTGCCTAAGAGTGGCCGAGTGCTTGTTTATGAGTGTATGCTGCTATGCTTGGCTTTTAAATCTACGTTTCTAAGATCTTTTTAAAATTTTATACACATATACAATGTAGCTTTGAGTCTTTGAATTTTTCTTCACCAAGGAAATAACAGTGTGCAACTTTAAAAATCATAATTATCTACTCTCCACCCTGACATGGAATTTTAATACAAGGAAAGATGGGGTACTTCAACCAATTAGCTTTGTGGAAAAAAAAAAAGAGAAAATAAGATTGTACTTTTCACTTCAACTGTCCAGCTTTACTCTTGCACTATTAAGATTTTCCAAGGAAAGTGACAAATTGGGACACCACAGTATTGAAAAGAATTTAAATTAATAGGTCTGTTGAAAAAATTAGAAATCATGTTTGCTTTTGCAGCAAGATGATTTACAGTCTTTGAACCATTTCCTACATTACAGTAGTTAATACAGTATTTAAAATAATGCTAGTCTGAAAAGGAAATAATACTAAGGGGAACCCCTTTTAAAAAGAATTTTTAAAACTAATTTTAGGCTAATCTAATCAAGTTTTATGAGACTAACAATGAGGTAACTTAGTGTTAACATTTACAAAATGCTTCAGCAATCTTTGAAGCTTTTTACTAAGAAAATCTCAGAGAGAGTGTGGCAATGAAAGGGACTCTAGGTACACATGGGAATGTGGCGCTGTTGCTAACTGTATACAGAGGGCTCTGTATTCGTGCACAGGCATGAGATGTAAAGAACACGGCAAGTTGTGGTTTAAACTGTAGCTCCTTTCTGGTACCAGAAAAGGCTCTAGCAACAAGGCACTCCAATCTCAAGCCTTTGAAAAGTACTGATGTGAATTACTATTGAATCTCCATCAACGTTCTTTACTCTTTAGCTGTGAGTTCTAGGCTTTACTCATTTTTCTATGAAATCTGTTTAACTACACGTGTGTGGTGCTTTGGTTACGATTAACTTGCATCCTGACGACACAATTGTGCTATTGCATTCAACACTGAAGTTACAATCAGAGGTACACTCTCAACAATGCTACTATTGGAGAAAAGGATAAACCAGGTTAACTGTTTTTCTTTGTATACATAATTAAATTTTAGGAATACTCCAATACGGTATGCATGTGTGCGTGTATGTATGTGTGTGTGTGTGTGTGTGTGTGTGTGTGTGTGTGTGTGTGTGCATATTCATGGCAACTTAATGAAACTAAAAATAAATCAACTCAATTTTTAAAATTCTGTAAAATATTAGCAATCCTGATATTCAATGTTTGGGGGTATTTCCCAGCCCTGTATTCTGGATACAGGTATAATTATCTTGAATTTATGTTAAAAATTACCTACCTTTCCTTTACATAAATGCAAAACAATGGTATACTGTCATGAGGACTTTGAACAATGCATCTGAATTATTTTAATTTGTTCTTTAAACCAAATGGAGAATCAGGTAGCTGTTTTTCAGTCAGTATATATTTATATAAAGTATTATGTCCTTCATATACAAATGGAAACAATTTTTTTAAACCCCCTCAGATTCCTTGCTTATATTATTAATACATTAGAGCAATCCAATTGAAACAAAGTAAGTAACTGTATTAATGACAACTGATCTTCCCAGTGGTGGGTATAGAAGACTGGGCCCACAATAAAGCGAATTAATTGAGATGTGGTCATGATATCCTCAATACTAAACTGATTGTGGGTTTTGTTTATGTTTCATGGCCTTTGGATGTGAGGTCTTAGGAAGCCCAGGCTGGTCTTATCCTTGCTCAGCAACAGAGACTGGCCTCAAACTCCTAGTCTTTCTTGTTTCTGCTTCCATGGATTACAGATGTGCTCCATCATGTTAAGCTGATATTATTCTTCAAATACCAGGCCACCAAGTCACTGGTTGCTTGAATTAGTTTATGTATCATTTTTATTATGGAGAAGTGGCATTTCAAAAATTTATATAATTTCATAAACACATTTAAAATGTGTTTAAGCATTCAAATGAAATGCAAATTAGCAGAGACCACTTTGCTTTTGTGACTTAAAGACAAGACCTGTGTTCCCATGTTGGGTTGAAAAACCAACAACAAGCATTAGAGATCCTTGGAACAAAGAATGGTTGAAAAATGGTGTAGTGTACAAAACAGGAAGCTGAGTGTGTAGTCACAAAGACATGAGAGTTACATCTCAAAGTGGAGTAAATTTAAGGATTGTCTACATGTATAACTTTCTCATACATTCATGTTCACATGTGAATTGATCACTACATTTATTTATTTATTTATTTATTTATTTATTTATTTATTTATTTATTTTATTTATTTATTTATTTGTTTATTTATTTATTTGTTTATTTAATTTCCTGGACCATATATTCCCAGTGAAGAGTGCCTTGAGTATCTGATGAAAATATTACCTGATTATTTACTAAAGTAGCAATGGCAAAGTGATAACAGCAAGCCATTAAGAAACACTGGAATTGGCACTTTAGTAGAGTACAAAAGAGAAAGAAGTAAGGTGCATTAGATTTGATACCCCATGTAATTGGAATAAATTGGGTGGTTTCATTCTTTCTTATCCAGCAAGTTGTATATTAGATAATTTATGGACTAAAAACACACAAAACATGCTTCCCAAGGACCTCCCAAAGGATTAAGTGTCTTTTGTTTAGCTACAAATAATTTATTTTTAAGAGTAGGAAGACGATAGTTCTTATTACATAGAATACACTTGGTTAAGTATTAGATGGTGATGATACCTTCTGTGGTGGTTTTGAATAGGTATGGCCCACATAGACTTCTTTATTTGAATGCTTGGCCCATAGGGAGTGGCACTATTAGGTGGCATGGCCTTGCTGGGATAGGTGTGGACTTGTTGAAGGAAGTGTTTCACTGTGGATGCGGGCTTTGTGTCTCAAATGCTCAAGCTAGGCCTAGGGTGGCAGTCTCCTGCTACCTGCAGATCAAGATTAAGAACTCTCAGTTCCTTCTGCAGCACCATATCTGCCTGTATACCACCATGTTTCCTGCTATGATGATAGATAATGGTCTAAACTGTAAGTGAGACCTAATTAAATGAGTTGCCATGGCCATGGTGTCTCTTCACAGCAATAAATGCTAACTAAAACACCTTTCTACATCTAGTTTAAAAAAAAACAAATAAGCCTGTTATCAAAGAGTACTAAGGTGGAATTGAGAATATAACAATCAACTGGGATCAACTAAGTCATCAGAAATATACAGCTCAGGCCTATTTTAAGATGCCATATCTAATAGAATGTCTCAGTATCCTAGGCTTCTCTGTACGCATCTTTGAAGTTAACAAAAATCTCCCAGATCTGAAGAAGGAATTCTAGTTTTCAAAAGAGTTCACTTAGGCAAAGGAGTTTGTCTTTTGAGTGACTTTTAAATAGTTGCTTAGTTTTTTCTCCTTGCCCTTACTAGTGAGTCTCCTATTCTAGATCTTGCAAGAATCTGTGTAACTATTTATAAACAACCTTACACCAGTTACAGCATTTTCAATGTCTACATAATTCCATTCCACTTTTGTAGTGAATGTGAGGTGGAAAGAAGAGTAGGTGTTGAATGACTTTTATTTAAAACTCAGTAGATTCACAATAAATACAGTGGAATATAAATTAAACCTCAGTCTTCAAGAAAGAGTTTTCATGTTCTGCAAATCTTCTTAACTAAGAGCATAAAAGATTTATTTAAAATCTTCCCAAACTAGGATTTTAGGATAAACTTCAGTCTTAAAAATATCAGCAAATAAAATTCAAGTGCAAAGTAATTGAACTGTTTCAATATTTCAAAGGAAAATTACTCATTTGAGTGAATGTTTTATGATCTTCAGGACCCTCACTCTAACATAACAAATGTAGTTTTGTTAACTCCTTCTCCAATCCAGTTTATTTCATGGGCATGGAAAAAAAGTAGAATAACTTTATAGTGTCCTCTTTTTTTTTTCTTACTGAATAGATACCAACACTTGATACTTTAATTTTTCTGAAAACATTTAAAATATTAAAGGAAATTCATTAGTGATATAAACACTTTTAAATATGACATTCCTTAAAAAGAATATTCATAACAAAACAAAAATACTAAGTGTTATGGCTTAAAAAGGGCAAACATTGGGAAGTGGATGATATGATTAGATTAATCTGAATGTGAAAATTCTACAGTAATTTAAAAGCTATCACCCTTAGTTTATAGTCACACTGTATAATATTAAGTTGCTGTATAATAATAGCCCAGGTGTGTGTTTAAAAATCAGAGGACCACAGTTCCAGCCCCACTGGTGACTTTTTCTAGGTAAGGGATACATAGCAGACCACTTGAATTTCTTCATGTGTGTCATGAGAGATCTGAACTAAAAGTGGTTTAATGTATAATTACAGCATATGTTTTAGGATAAGAAATTTAAGCTGATTATTTAGAAATCAATTTTAAAAATAAATTTCTTCCATGTGATTTTTCATTTTGAAAATATATCATATTTTAAAATGGAGAATATTAATTTTTAATATTTTAGTAGAGAATACTACCATGTTTTACTAAAAGATATATTTTTCCCTTAATTTTTTCTTTCTTTTTTAGAAAGAGTCTCACGATGTAGTCCTGGATATCCTGGAACTCACTATGTAGATCAGGGTGGTCTTGAATTCATAGATCCTCCTGCCTCTGCCTCCCAAGTGCTGGGGCTAAAGACATGAAGCACCACACCTGGCTTAAAATTGTTGTTCGGTTTGGGGACAATCTCATATAGCACAGGCTGGCCTCAAATTTTATATAAGTTAGGATGGTCTTGATTGAACTTCTGATTCACCTGCTTCCACTTGCCAAACACTGGAAATACAGGTATGTGACACCATGTCCTGCTAACCTTGAAACTTTGTAAACACACACACACACACACACACACACACACACAATATTTCATTGTGTTGATTTTACCCACTCTTTCCTTCCGCCCTCTCCCCTCCTGTCTTTCTTTTCTCCTTCCTTCTATCAAAAGCTTTGAGTGGATTTATATAACGCTCTTCCCTTCTCATTTGGCCTGTATTTATGGAGTACTTGTGTCTTTCCATGCCTAAAAGCATATAATAAATTATCTACAGACCCTTTCCTCACCTAATTCCACAATTCCACATTTTTATCTACACACCTGCCTCCCTTTGACATATCTAACTCTACCTACCTTTTTCTAGAATTAAAACTAAGTTATAAGAAGATGCTAACATCCTTGAATAAGAGATAGTACCTGTCTACTTTTGGTAGGCAAAGAAATAATATTTCAAGAAGTTAACTAAATTGAAAATGGTTCATCTCTAAATAAATGTGTGAGTGCTATTCTTTAGTATAAGGTCCTAGGAAACAAACCACGTTACCTGACCATGGGTATGGTAAAATATGTATTAAAATACAAAATGATAAAATTACTCAATTGAATTCTCCTATACCTTTTGAACCCTCATCATATTATTGCTACATTAAGAACTGCGGAAACTGAATCCCAAACTTCTTTTCTGACATGCTATTCAGACTTGAAGGCCTGAAGTCAAGACCCAGGCTACTTTCTGCTTGCCAGCAATCCAACACTAGCAGAATTCTGAAAAGGTAACTTCACATTGCTAACTCTGAATAAGAAGGGAAGAGAATAGAGGTCAGGTCACATCAACACCGGAAACCCAGGGCAGTCATCAGGTGATGCGTGCAGCTGCTTACCAGTGTGACTCCTTTTATGTACCATAAGCACATTGGGCCCAATGCAAACCATGCCACAGACGTCACATTTCAGTTTACCATTCGGAAGCCGGATTCCTCCCTCGCCTTGAAGGTCCTGGACTTTCCTGCTGTCAGCCACCTCGCTGCTCTCAATTAGGGGCTCTTCTAGGCTGCTCCCCTCATCATGGCCCCTGATCTCATCGTCACGGCTCAGGGGTTTCCTGTCACACTCTTCATCACTTTGCATTTCTAGCTTTACGGAATTTGCTGTAATTTAAAAGGAATTTGAAAACATTTTGTTATGTGCTGTATCCTCCATTTCTTTCCCACCCACTGTCACTCTATGGAATGGATGGGAATGATAGACTAAGTCAATCCATTCTGTGTTCAATGCTCTTCTAGTGGATGAGCCTTTGGCAAGAGGGAAGACAGTTCAGCAGCACTCTAGGTGAACAAAGGACTCTTTACTTCTGCACACACTCATTTATTTCACTCTGCTATTTTGCTTTTATGCAAGGCATTAGCTGATTCTTGTAGTTTTTAAAGTTTGTCACTAAAGTTAACAAGAATGAAAAGCATGTGAGGAAGACACAAGGTTAAGTATTGCTTAACCCACTAAGCCATGCCTCAGCTTAATTTAACAATCATATTTACTTCGCATTCTCTGCTTCACCTCAGAGTACTTGTGTCAACCTGCTTCTGCACAGAGCAAGAGAAACAACTCAAGATCTTAATCCCGCAAATGTCTGTCACATACGAAGGCACAATGTCGAGGCAAATGTCCCCAAGTCAGACTAAACACAAACATTCAATTGAGAGCTGTATCAATGTGAGGTAAAGTGCATAGGCCTTGCCATCTTAAATTACCCTGCTTTTGTCTCCTAACAAGCAACAAAAATAGTCCTCTATGGAACATGTTAGGTTGTAAACCAAAGTGTTCTAACACTGATCTCTACAAAGCAAAGAGCAGATAATGACAGGAATGGCAGAGCGTGCGTGCATGTACACACTTGCGACTGTTAAGAAATTTAATGCCTTCTGTTTGCTGTTTTTGGATCATCCCAGAGAAAAGTTGGAATTCTGTTAGCACAGCCTTCAGTCTTTTTACAAAACAGACACAGCCTTTTAGTTAGCATCAGGTTTTTATCCCATGATCTTGAAATTTCTTAAGAGTCCACACGGAAGCTACTAAACATATAGCTCAGTTGGTTACTACCTGGATGGAGGAACTGAGTTCATAAAAGAGAGAATGCCCTTTTTACCACAGTTAAAATTCTGAAGAAGTTGTGTATCCTGTGACTCGTCACTACTGCTTATCACGATGGAGCGCCATCAAAATGGCTTTCTCTGTCCGCCTGTGCGGCCCTCATTAATAAGAGACAACGGGCTACAGAGTACCAGTGGCATAATCCTAATCCAATTAGTGAACCTATGAATCCTACATCATGCATCTGAAAAGTGGCAATGAATTCAAATTGCTGAATAAGGTTTAGGCAGAACAGTTAAGTGTGAAGATACATTCTTAAATTACTAAGCATCTTAAAGGACTTGAAATTTCTTCCTGTCCTCCATAAAATGGAGGCGCTGATGTCCCCATTTCTCAGGGTTGACTCAGCATTAAGTGAGTAAACTCAGTAAATATGCTTCTCTTTTTTCTTTTGGGCAATAAAGTGCTACAATTACTTTGTAAAATTTTCATCAAGATCATTATATAAATTGTTCTACAATCTACAAAAGGGCAGCCATCCTTACTGAATTTAACAATCAGAAATTGGATGATCCTAGTGGTTTTTGAGAAGAGAAGAGAGATTGATTATTCTACTCAATACTATATCCCAGCATGCTCACAGACTTCTTGACATGTCGGAGCTATTCAAGTGGCATTTACTACTAGTTTTATGAAAATCATATGTATATTCCACCAATCCTGTTGTATGTTATAGATTTCATGCCATTGTTAAAGATAATATAATATAAAGGATCAAATGTCAAAATTAAGTCATTTTTAGCCTATGCTCAAAATCCCTTAGTCAGCCTCAAAAGAAATTGTAATCATAATCTTCACATTTAGAAGTCTCTCCGAGTCCATTTAAAATATAAAATAAATTATATATCCAGACTGTACTCTGCAGAGACTTATGATCACGTGCTCTTTGTTGCCATTACATATATAGATATTCACACAGAACAATCAGTATGAAAACTCTTGTGTTTTCACATGCATTTAAAATTATGAGAGTTCAATTTTATAAATTTAAATGCTCTTTCTTTTCCTGAAAACTGTTTATTAACATTATTTGCTCATTTTTTTTCTATCAGGTTGTCAAACTTTTCTCACTTAATTTAATTTTTTTTTTAATCTAGAAAAAAAAAAAACCAAAACTTCCAATATCTAAAATGACTTCAGGGTTGGTGTGACATCATAAGCAGGTTAGCTTACACCCAACAACATAAAACAGGCTGTAGCTAACAGGGGAGCATGTGGGAAAAACTGTCCAGAACTACTTCTGTTTAGACTTCAGATCTCTTCGCAAGATACCTTATTATGCATATGCAACTATTCCAAATCTGAAAAAAAAAACAAAAACAAAAACAAAACCTCTACTAGAAACTTTCACCCCCAGCATTTCCTCAAGGCCTACTTCCCCTGTCACCCAGGAACCTAATCCCACGCTGCTGATATAGTTCACAAATACTTCAGCTTACCACTTTATTCACAGATTTGCTAGTGTTTGACAAGCAGTTTTGGCCAGCATAAGTTTTGCCAGAGTTCCTCTTTAGAACTCAAAAAATATATACCCCAATGTGAAAATTTTTAGTACAGACGTATAGACCTCACAAATATCAAACGCAACTGAATTATAAAAAACATGGCTTTATTTTAAACATCGAATTATCTTTTTTCCTTATGAGCCAACATTAAAATGAGGCCATCTAAAACCAACAACGGACATGGATAAAATGACATTAAAAAAAGAAGACTGTCATATTAAAATGTACTCATTGGGATCTGTTCTTCCTGGAAGAATATGCTGGATGCAAACACTGGGGAAATATTTATTTTTGCTGTGACTGAGACAGAAAAATGGTAAAGTTATAGTAGTGTTTACTGCACTGATGTTATCAGAAGTCACACTTATGTAACTTTGTGTTCCATTGCTGTCCTTATAAAGTAAGTTAGCAAAATGTAACACATGTCAATATACACATCCTAGACGAAACTTCACCAAAAATGGTAGCCCACATGCAAAATTAAACCCCATAATAACTCATTTCTAATGTCTGTGTTTGAAATTAAGTTGAAATTCTATGGTTACAGAAGTAGTAAATTAAATAAAATGGCCTTTAACTAACTACAAAACAGAAACCTTTTCTATATCAAAAAACTATTGTATGATTTATTTTTAGTATAAGATGATTCTAATTATAACAGAGAACCTGTAATGTTTTAAGAATTTAATGATAAAACAGTGTAAATTAAGACTATAAAGGAGCTCTTTTGGAAAAACTGACTTCTTGAACAAACAATCTTCTATTAGCTTCTTTGGTAAGCATACTGGGCTATCTACACTCAAAAGACTCAACATCCTCACTGTGTCCAGATATGTAACAGGGAGCAGAGAGCCAATTACACTTGCCTTTCATTCATTAGTGAGGCATTAAGGAGGACACTGAAAATTTATATACAGGAAAACAGAAGTAGATTATTATAAAACACACACACACATACACACAATACATACAGTAGCATCTAAAAACAAATGATAGCTGTTAAGGAGTAATTCAATTCGATGTATACAGCAATATAATTTTGTTAGTAGGTAAAGAACAGTAATGAATTAAAAAGTAAATGTAAGGTGGTGTTGTATTCACGCATGAATGTTACACTCATATAAACCATCTCCCTCACATAGCAAGAAACAAACACAGACTTTTCTTTAGAAGTTGGGTTTTTGTTTGTTTTTGAGAAAGAATTTAAAGTTGGATGGGTAGGGATGGGAGAGGGTCTGGAAGGACTTGAGGGAGGAGAAGAATATGATCAAAATATATTTAATTATTTTTAATTCAAATATTTTAAATATAAAATTGTTTTAAATACCAAGAATATAAAAATAATAACAACAATAATAGTAATAATAATAAAAAAAGAAGTTATAGAACCAGGTCAGGAGTATAAATCAAGTGAAGTGCTTGCTGAGATTATGCACAGAACGAGGTTAGACCACTTACACAACCTTCTCACCAAGAAAGAACAGAATACTAAAGTTCCAGCTGCTGTCTTGTTTAACATTTATTGGAAATTGATGATTATAAGTAAAACAAAACCCACTAACTTAATTAGAAACCTACATTACAAGGCACTATGCACATAGAAAGGTCATAAAGGAATCTGTGCTGAAATACGGTAGATATTTCACTAATATAATTTACTTACACAAGAAATTTACTGAATGAAATAGTACAAATGTTGAGGAGAGTTCCCTTGGCCATTTTGGATAAACTAGCCTTTTTGCTATATATCTGTATTTCAAACTGCACCCAAGTACCCATCTTTGCAACTCTCTGGTGACTAATTCCTTCCTTCAAGTAAAATGAAATAATTTAAAATTTTTGACAAGCAAGGTTTTTATATGTATGGTGGAATGTATGTAGCTAATTCTCAACTGCAAGAAATTGAGAGGATACATTTAACTTTCCATAAGAGAATTTGGTTTTCAAAAATAATCTCATTAAATTTTAGTTGGAAAAATTTGGAAATACCATAGCAACCAGAACTGGAAGTGTAATTATCAAAATATTTTGATTATATAAGCTTTCTACAACTTAAAACCCTTATTATTAGTATGATCTGATTCTACTAGCCTACAAGCAGATTTCTTAAGCTTCCTTGACAAGGAAATAATACACGGGGAATGTGATTGTTCTTCATTTGCAAGGTATATGGAATTATCACGTAGAATATAGGATACGTTTTCTAGATTACTTCCTGTCAAATTGGTGACTTCAGTTTTTCAAAAACAATTTTAAATTTTCAGTTTTGGGGTGGGGTGTGTGTGTGTGTGTGTGTGTGTGTGTGTGTGTGTGTGTGTGTGTGTGTGTGTGTGTGTGAAGGCCAGAGAACAACTTTGAGTGAAGTTTCTCAAGTACCATACCCTTAAGAAAGAAAAATTTTTTGAGACATGGTGTCTCACTAGCCTGGAAACTTACCTAGTGCACCAGACTACCTGGCCATCAAGTCTTGGGGCTATACAAGTATCTGCCTTCTTATTCCTGGGATTGGTGCCACATCTTTGTGAGAATAAATTCTGTAGATTGAATGAGGTTTGCATACTTGCATGGCAAGCACTCTACTCACTGAGCTATCTCTCCAGCACTAACCTTTTTAAAAAATATATGTTCATTTATTACTTCAAGTTACATTTCCATCATAGTGCCCTCTTTCCACCCCTCCCGGTTCCACCTTCCGACCCTCTCCTCCCTCTCCCACCCATCCCACTCCTCTGATGTGGAGTGTCCCTACAAATCAGCCCCTCTCAGTTCAAGAGTCATATGAGAGCTAAGAGCTTCTTGCACTGGGGCCTAAATGGTAGCACCCCTAGGGCAAAGTGTCTCATTAACAGGTAAGAAAGTCCATGTTCCTGTTCCTTTCAGTCTGTTGGTTGTAGGATAGTTATCCTGTACTGTATGGCTAAAATCCAATTATAAGTGAGTAGATACCATGTGCATCTTTCTGAGTCTGTGTTAGCTCACTCAGGATGAGCTTCTCTAGTTCCATCCATTTGGCTGCAAATTGCATGATTTCGTTGTTTCTGATGGCTGAGTAGTATTTCATTTTGTAAGTGTACCACAATTTTTCTTATCCATTTGTCTGTTTAGGGACATCTGGGTTGTTTCCAGTTTCTAGCTATTACAAATAAGACTGTTATGAACATAGATGAGGAAATGTCCTTGTGCTTTGGTGAGGAATTGTTTGGGTGGATACCCAGAAGTGGTATGGCTGGGTCTTGAGTTAGGACTATTTGAAGTTTTCTAAGATATCACCAGACTGATTTCCACTCCCACCAGCAATGGAAGAATGTTCCCCTTTCTCCACAACCTCACCAGCATGTGCTGTCATTTGAGTTTTTGATCTTAGCCATTCTGACAGGTGTGAGATGGAATCTCAGAGTCGTCTTGAGTTGCATTTCCCTGGTGATTAAGGATGTTGAGCATTTCACGGCCATTAGAGATTCCTCTTTTGTGAATTCTCGGTTTAACTCTATTTCCCATTTTTTGATTGGATTATTTGGTATCTTGGTGTTTAATTTCTTGGGTTCTTTATAAATTTTGGATATGAGCCCTCTGTGGGAAGTGGGTTGGTAAAGATCTGTAGGTTCCAGCACTAAACTTAAAATTAAAAGTTTTAATGGAAATAAATACTAAGGGAGTTCAAGTAATATTATTTTCACAAGAAAAAAAAACTAAAATGTCGGGGCTGGAGAAATGGCTCAGAGGTTAAGAGCACTGGCTGTTCTTCCAAAGGTACTGAGTTCAATTCCCAGTAACCACATGGTGGCTCACAACCATCTACATTGAGATCTGCTGCCCGGGCATATATGTAGAGCAAATACTGTATACACAATCAATTAATCAATAAATAAATGTTTAAAAAAAAACTAAAATGTCATTTTCTTAATTAAAGTGGTTATCATGTGTGATTCTATTTTGACATACTTGGTTGGTGCTGTGTAAGAATTCAAGTGGGCACTGAAAGGATTTTTTTAAACTCAGAAACAATTTTTCTCAGTTGGATGCTGGTTGCATGAAATGGCATTAAACACAATAATTGACTCAATTCTTCTCTCTAATCATCCTCTGAAGTTGAATCTGTACGAATACATGTTACTTTTAAACTTTAGAAAAAGACACATCAAACTTCATTAAATCAGTGTTACTAGTCCAGCAGCTGTTTAAATGAAGTGTTAGTGAGGCAAAATGACTTCCACACTGATGTAAGTACAAGCGTTTACTAAGAATCTACCAACAGGCCAAACAAAATAAAAACCATCATAATCAAAGTTATCTTGAAGTATATGCAATCATTTCTAGCTCCTCACTGAAATTTCAAAGGGCACAAAAACTTTATTCCTGTGGATACATGATGGGTAAATCTTGCCAAACACTTCCCTCACAAGATCTTTAAAGTATTTGTTCTATGAAGGGTTGGAAAGGTCTCGACACTGGTGTCACCAAACAGCAACTGAGCTGTTTGTGGGCAGCATTCTGAGGCTGCTCATCATATCGTGTGTGTGTGTGTGTGTGTGTGTGTGTGTGTGTGTGTGTGTGTGTAAAAGAGAGACAGAGACCTAGGGGAGGTTCCCACACTCGAGAAACCTTACGTAAAGATGAGTTTCAAGCACAAAGCACTATATGTAATCAGCATAGCACTGGAGAGAGTCCACACACTACTAACAGATTTACTAGTAGCAATCACTATAGTATATTTTCACCTTCGTATTATGAATGAAACTATGGGCAGAATAATACTTTTGAAATGCACAGCTATTCAGAATCAGCTGAGACTGGGACCCAGCCCTCTCTGAGGACAAAATTCTTACTGTATTTCCTATTCATTGCAAGCATGGGCAGTGACTAGTCATTAGTTAACACAAAAGGAATGCCAACATATTAAGAAATGATAACTTAGCACAGTGTGTACATATATAATTCAATGTCTAATATGGGTAATTAGTTTGTCAGTTTGGGGTAAAGAGAAAATTGTGTGAGAGTCTGTTTGGAGAAAGGTTCAGCTCGTACTGCCAAATTTTCTGAGCATGGATTTCATCTCACGAAAGAGCAACTGACTTTAAATTGGTGTTTGGCAATCATGTGTTTAACATAACTATGGGAGGCTTACAAAATCAATTGCATTGGGAAATATTTTTAATAAAGGGGAGAACAAAATTATTAACCTAATTTCTGTAAAAAGGAAAATCATTACTATACATTCCAGCCCAGTCGGTATACTCCCAAGGGAACCATGCCACAGCATCACTGGAAGCCAATAAGGACACTTAACCAGGTCAGATGGCAGCATTGCGTGCTAAAGAGAAGGTGATAAGGAATGCAGCAGGGATTTCTATTATGGGGCAAGTGCAACAGAGGGACAAACCAAAGCCCTGGCTCCTCAGCAGCTCAGCAGTCTCTAAAGTGACAGGGGAATTCAATGCTGTCCATACTCTGAGCTCAACCATCGTTGGGTCATCCATACTGAAATCAAGGCTATAAGGTTCTTCCAAGGTGTTCCTTATAAACACCCTCTAATTTGTCTGCATCATTTACAGATGCCACACATGGCCCATGTGATACAGGTTGGTCAATGACAAATGTAGAGCCTATAAAACGTATCAAATAGTGATCAAGGGGAAACCTGTGATTAAGTGCCAGTAACCTGGGTATCTGCCAAAGAAATCTCAAAACTTCTAAGTCTACTTTGGTTTTTGACAAAATGTCAGCAGCAGTTTCTTTACGATCCCCATGCTTAGCTACCAGTCCTACTGAGTGAACACTTTCTGTAGGCATACACAGTTTCTATATTAAAAGGAAAAGTATACAAAACAACACATGAAATAACGGAAAGGAGAGATTGTAATGCCTGACTTTAAACTAGTAAGGTGTGAATGTTAATTCACCTACCAAATCTTTATATTTCTGTCTTGTCGTAGACAGAATATTCTCTGATAATATAGAGAATAGGGGGGAACAATGTTGTCTACATAAAAACCACAAGACGGTGACCCACATAGCCAACTAAAGCAGGCAAGATTAAGAGCATGAGCTGGATCTTGGAACTGAAGGCCAAGTTCATTCATTTATTAGCCACAGAACCTAAGTAAACCCAAGTCTCAATTTTCTTGTTTAACAAATATCACGATATTGCATTCTGGGTATTAACCATAATAGTATATATATACACAAAAAGCTATGTTAGTTATTAGTAACTCTGGACAAAACCACACCTGGCCAAAGTTAACTACAGGTTCAACATAATCCCATGAAAACTCAATGACATCTGTCACAGACAAGTTTAAGTTCTCGGTTATGTATAAAGGCAGGGGGTTCTTTCTCTGGGATTCTACTGACATTTCAATAGTTGAGTCAAATCAGAAGTCTACATGTGGTCCCAAGATGCAAGGTTGGTCAGTTAGAAACGTGTAGCCAATAAAGCCCTTTGACTAGACAGAAAAAAGAAAAAAAAAAAGTGGTGATTAAGGCCAATTATCAAACAACTTTTTAACAGATCTGCACCAAATACTGATTTTCTTCAAAGTAACAGCATTATTATTTAATCACTATAAACATATCTTACTTCTTAATCTTAATAAGTGAGCACTTTATATAATATGGAATATATATGGACACATAACAGAAATCAGTATTGTTATATTATCTGGACATAAATCAAGACACTGTATCATTGGCAAGAGTGACAAAAATAAATGAATAAACTAAATTCCTACAAATAAATTTAGCCAAAGTGACAAAAGAGCTCTTCAAAGAAAATAAGAAAACCCTGATGAAAGAAATTAGGGCTGGTGAGATGGCTCCGGGAGTAATGGTGCTTGCTGCCAAGTCTGTATATTCAAGTTTCATTCCTGGAGCCCAGGAGTAAAGAAGAAAGCTGACTCTACTGTGCTGTGCTCTGACTTTACACACACCAATGGCACATTGCATGTGTACACACACTTATTCACCTTCACAGATAATAAGCAAAAAAAATTTTAAAGAAATCGAAGAGGGCACAAAACAGAGCCACAAAACTCCCAAAGTGCCAGAGTAAATGGGCTAAAAAGAGCAAAGCAGGAGGATTACATTGCCACACTTCAAGCTGGGCTACAAAGTCTTGGTGCTTAAAACAGCACGGTAATGGCATTAAAAACTGGCATGGAACAATGGTACAAAACAGAGTGAAACACTGACCCTCATTCCAATATCTACCTGATTTTCAACAAAGGTACCATGAGCAGACTTCGAAAGAGGACAATCTTTCCAACGAGCCTTGCTGAGACAGTTGCACGTTCATGCACAGTCTGAAATGAACAATGAAACTGCAACCCTGTTTCATACCAATTATGAAAACTAACCAAAAATATTAAAGACTAATATTTAGGACCTGCAATAAGAAATGACTAAGAGGAAAACTGAAGGGAAATGCTTGAGATCTTTAGAGGCAGCAAGGAGTCTTGGTGGGGAAGACCTCACAGTCACAGGAAATAAAACCCAAATTAAGCAAGTGTGGTTTCACCAAGTTGAAAAGCTTCTGCACTTCGAAGCAAAAACATCACCAAACAGACAACTTACTCAATGGAAGGCAACATTTGCAAACTGTACACTTCACAGCAAGTTAAGGGGCAAAGGACATATATGAGTTTGTAAGATGTCTTCTGTGCCAACTCGGGGATCTGACTTAGGAGCCCTAGAACTATGGAAACATTGAGTGTGTTGACAAGTCTGTAATCCCAATTTTGGTGAGTCTAATGAGAGACCTTTTCTCAAAAAATAAGGTTGAAAGCAGCCGAGGAAGTCACCTGATTGCCACCTCCATGCCTTCTGTGTACACACACAAAAATATAAACAAAGATATTAAATAGACATTTAATATATAGAAGACATATAAATGCCCAATAGGTGTATATGAAAAAAGGCTCAACATCAGTAATCATTAGAGAAGTGGAAATCAGAAACACAATGAAACAGCACCCCATGTAATAGCAATGCTTGCTATCAAAATGACAAAAAAATAACACGTGGGAGCCAGGTGGGTTAGAGAACCCCAGGAGCTGTGGTTGGAATTAGTAGACTTTGTGGCAAAGAGTATGGAAGTCCCTCAGATTCTTAAAAATGTATTATCATATGAATTGGCAATCTTAGCACTCAGTATATAGTCTAAGGAAATGGATTACTCTGCTTAAGAAATGACTACAGGGCTGGAGAGATGGCTCAGCCGTTAAAGGCTAGGCTCACAACCAAAAATATAAGAAATGACTACAGACCCATGTTCACTGCAACGCTAGTAACAATAGTCAAGATACAGAATAAATCTGAATGTCAATCAAGTGATGAATAAGTTAAGGAGATACAGTAGATTCACCGTAGACTATTATTCAGCTATAAAAGAGTGAAATGAAATCCTGTCATGTATATAATGGATGTAGCTAGGGATCATTATATTAAGTGAAGAAAGCCAAGCACAGAAAGACAAATACTGCATGATGTTACTCATAAATGGAATCGAAAGCAACTGACCTCATAGAATGGTGGCTACCAAAGGTCTGAAGGAGGGAGAGAAAGATGGGGAGTTGTCTGTCAACGGGTAAAATGTTTTATATCAACAGAAATAGAAAGTTGTGGTGTACTAGTGTGCTAATTATAGGTATGATAGTGTACTACATACTTCAAAAATGCCAAAGATAGTATTTTTAATGTTTCCATAATGAATAAATTATAAATTAAAAGGATATAGAACATTTTAGCCCAATTTTAATACCACACCATGCATGAGCATATGAAACACTACATTATCCTACAAATATGTACCAGGCTCAGTAACATTATAGGTCAATCAATGTCTGCCATGTTCTCTTCTAAACTGCATGTGTGTATGTCTGTATATTGACTTGCATCCCCTTTTACATGTCAGTGACTGTGTATTGTAAAACAGAGACTCAGAACACTCCTGATATTGAACTACTACAAAATGCCAGTACATAAATGATCAAGAAATACTTCCATATTCTCATCAGTAAAAAAAGAAACTTCTGAATTGTAGCCACTTGAAGCATGTTTTCCTTCTGTTTGTCACTGGAAGTTTTGATTACTCATGAGTTGTTCGTCTCCATTTCCAAGTCACCCTTTTTGCCTTGCTTTCTGAAGCTGATAACTGTGGTACATGGAATATCAACATAACGACGTAGTTCCAAATATTAAAGGAAAGAAGTCCTCATAGACTTGAAGCAAATACACATGCTGCGCAGCTTTAAAGGTAAGCTAGTGTGCTTATCAAATGTAAGAGTATGTTATCCCACTAGGAATACTTCCTGCACAATGTGTGGTACTTTCTGGGTAGATAACAGAGAGCGAGAGTAAAATCTGTACACACTGCATTTTATTATTCCTTTTATTAACTTGTGATTTAGCACTGAAGGTCTGATCCTTGTCACCTATAATTGCACAGGTGACCTTATAAAGGCTGGACATCCTTACCTGAGAAACGTATGAAATCCTACCTGAGCATGTGATAAGCCACCCCACCAAAGGCCATGGTTCTTAAGGTGCCTCTACTCTGTAAATTTTGTATTTCCAGAATATATCAGACTATTCAAATTTTTCATATAAAGAACAAGTTATGAAATTAGTAATTTCTGTCATTTGGTATGGCAATATGAACTTATTCACAAAAATATGTTCTTAGGTTTATATTTTGGATAAAGATACAACTTTTAGATGATGCATTTAAACTTCTGGCTTAACCACAACATTCTTAATTCTGTGTCTTACTGTATTTCGGAAGATCAGGGGAAGAGCAAATTAAATATAACTGTATGTACATATATGCATGGTATATATATGGGGAACCCGGATGGCACAGGTGTTAGGGTGCTTTTTATTAAGCAATAAATGCACAGGGGTGAAGCAGAAGAGACTACAGTGTGATTAAAATGTCACCCTCACGTGTTTCTTTCAATTGAATATTGGATGGCATCCAGAAAAGGAGAGGGGAGAAGCAAAACAAACAGAACAAACCCAACTTAACAATGGAGAAAAGTACCACAACCTTTGCTGAAAGCATAAAAATCTTGACTCAAATCGTTATGGACTCTTGAATTTCTCCTTTCTTCTACCTCGTCTCAGCCAGGATGTGAGCCCTGCCATTATGTATGGCTTGGGGCTGTTTGCGAGCTTCCTCCCCATCTGGGACTGAGGCAAATTGCAGGTTTCCAGGGAGGGGAATGCTTTTACAGCAGGGATCACCGCTTTAGCACTTCACATGAACTGTGCCAAGACCAGTGACACTACCTGACTGGCTCCCCGTGACAACCTGGTCACCAGGTTTTGTATTTTTAGTTACTGAAAATATACAGAGTGCATTTCAGAAGCCTGGTATTGTTCTTTGCTTGAAGAATGTAAACACCTGAACAGCCATTAAAAACCATTTACTTCTTTTTCCCTTACAAAATGAATGTAATTACTTCAGGGACACAAAATGCCTCAATCTACATTTTTGTCCCTCTTACAAAGTCCTCTGTTCCCTTTCAGGTCCCTCACAGGCTGCCTTTTCCAAAGGCTGCATATACTTACTAAAAGCACCTCTCATTCCGAGGAAGCTGTCAGCAATTACTGCAGTGAACTTTAAATCCATTCCTCTAACTACCGTGGTAGTCCAGAAATAATGACACAACTTCTCATTGCTTTCAAATGTCAAGCTGACCACTCAGAAATTTCAGCTAGCTTTCTCCAGGAAGGCCCAAATGATAAGACATTTTATGATCCTTCCATTTCACCCCGTTTCATTACTGCACAGTCTAACGCCTTCACAGTATGGCAACACCTCCTAGAACACACTGAAACCTAAACAAACCTCAGAAACTTCCACCAGAACAAAAGGAACACCATGTGCCTATCCCCCCCCCTTTACCTGACAATATCATTTAAATTATTTTAAATTTTCTTCCATATCATGCCCTTTCTAAGTAGTTTAAACAAGTTGCATGTCTTTACTCAATGGCAAGGTAGCTTTCATTTCATTGAACAATAACATTTTAAAATATATACATGTATATATATAGTAACAGCACACACACACACACACACACAGAGAGAGAGAGAGAGAGAGTCCAATAACTACATTTCCTTATGTTGCCCTGAATGGCCTGGAACTTTCTATGTAGCTTTGAACTCACAGAATGCTGTTATTTAAAGCATAGTCTGCCATGCTCAGCAAAAAAAAAAAAAAAAGAAAGAAAGAAAGGAAAAAAAGACTTCATACATACAATTCAGTATTAGATTTATTATTAAATGGTTGGTTCAATGCAATCAGAGAAAAAGGGAAAATACTTCTAAATTTTTGAATTAATTATTGAAAGATTTATTCATTTAATTTTATGTTTTTATATGTACGAGTAGTTGTCTCTATGTATATTTGTGTACCACATGCAGGTCTGAGGCCTATGGAGGCTGGAGCTGATGTTAGAGACAGTACAGACAGTGGGAACTGAAACCATGTCCCCTATTAGAACAGTAAGTGCTCTTAAGGGCTGAACCAATTTCCAGCCAGTAAATTAACTTCCTTAACTTCATGAAGCTTTACATGTCCAGATGCCATCGAAATTACAGAACTACAATGTAAATAAGAATAGAGAAAAAATATGATTTAATTTTAAAAACTACATAAAAAGCATTGGCCTTCTATTCGAGCCTGTTTTCCAAATAGCGTGAGTATGGGGTTAGGCTATTAAGAGATCAGACAAAGGTTAAATGGATTGATCTGCATCAGAGACATAGTCCTGAAGATACAGAACTTAGCTTTCTTTCTTCTTGTATTAAAAGCCCTCCTATTATAAACTGCGTGTTGTTGGTAGAGACAGGAGGATCAGAAGTTCAAGGTTATCTTCAGCCACACACCAAATTTGAGGTCAATCTAGAGTATAGGAGATCATGCCTCAAAAACAAACAAACATTTTTATTACTGTTTAATCAAATGCACAGGTTATGTGCATGGAGAGGCTGTATTCTAGGGCCATATTACACAGTGCAATCCACAGTCTAGAAAAGTGGTTCTCAACCTTCCCAATGCTGTGACCCTTTAATCCAATTCCTCACATTGTGGTGACCCCTGACCATAAAATTATTTTTGTTGCTCTTGTTGCTACTTCATAACTGTAATTCTGCTACTAATACGAATCAGAATGTAAATATCTGATATGCAGATGGTTTTAGGTGACCCCTGTGAAAGGATCGGTCAACCCACAAAGGAGTTGCTACCCACAGGTTGAGGACAACTGCTCTAGTAACTTGTGAGCAAAGTAGAGACGCCTTGTGAGCAAAACAGGACCAGCTACAGTCTATTTGGAGGCACAGAATCCAAACAAGGAAATTAGTTCCCCTGAAGAGAACACAGTACTGCTTAGAGAGTAAAAGTTTCTTTAAAAAAATAAAATAAAATAAAATAAAAAAACCAAACCAAAGTCTGGGAGTAGGAAAAGGATCCAGGAAAGTCTCAAACTCGTATTCCTGAAAACAAAAGATTTAGGTCCCTTACAATTAAAGCCAGGATCACGGGAGCTACGGTGCTTCATCCAGCTGAGTCCCTTTAAGGAAAAAGCAGCTTTCACTGGAAGGGATAAATGAGCAGCATGGAAAAAAACCCTAACACCCTACAAAGGTCCACTCAGGTGAGTGGTCTGTACCAAAAGCTGGTTCTAACTCCTGTATCAGTCCTTCTGAAGGTACTGCCTTCATCTGGTGGAAAAGGAAGTTAAGGACCAGAACAATTTCATAAAGCTACGTACCAGTGCCTGAGTCAGTCAGACACCCCCACAATACATTTCACTAGTACAAAAGGAATTGACTGAAATGACAGGAATCATCTACAATATGAGAATTCAGCATTCATTCCCCACTGATGGCGCCTTTCCTATTTTACTAGAAGCAAGACGAACAAATACTTATTATTAATAGTGGACTAGTAAAGAATTAATTTAGATGTGAAACACTAAAACACAACTCCTCACTAAAATTAAAATGCACGAAGATGACATCATTAAATAATGCAAAAATTTGCACAGAAAAGGAAGCAAATGAATGAGAAGCTTTAAAACTGTACTTTATGCCAGGTAGTGGTGGCAAACACCTTTAATACCATCACTTGGGAGGGAGAGGCAGGCAGATCTCTGTGAGTTCAAAGAGAGTTTGGTCTATAGAGTGAGTTTCAGGACAGCCAAGGCTACACAGAAAGACCTTGTCTAGAAAAAAACAAAAAGAAAACTCAAAACATGTCAGCATCAACTAGCAGTTCTCACTAATAATTCTTAGACTGTCTCCATCACAAATATATACACAATTACCTAACTTTTTTCCACCAGGAAAGTAGCAATGCAATACAATCTAAACCTTAAAACCTGCAGGTGTGCACATGCATGTATACACACACACACACACACACACACACACACACACACACACACACGCTAAAATGAAAGCTCCTTAACCCATTATATTCACCATCATTAAATACAAGATTGTCATGACAAGTAATAGAACACTGGTCAAAAATAATAGCTTTTTTAAAATTTCTACTCCCTGATATTAGTTGGCAGCTTTTATAGTGTGCTGCCTGTTATCCAGCTAAATGAAATTCACCTGTCAGTTCCAGTTTGAAATAGTGAATTCTTGTATTGAGTGACAAGAGTAGAATTAAAATCTCTTCTCTCTTCCCAATCAAATCATGTAATGATGAAAAATCTGTCACTAATTGGTCAAGGAAAGATTCATCTTCAGGTCTTCAGTTCCCTTTGTCCTTTTTTTTTTTTTTTTCTTTTTATGTTTGCTCTGTTGATTGTCCTGAGGATTGCCAGTCAGCTACTTGTCTTTTAAACTCACTTTGCCACCAAGCAGTATACTGAGTAAAACTGGCTAAGATATGTAGTGGCTAAGATATGTAGAAAGTAGGGAATAGTGCAGAAGACAGCCTACAATTCACAGACTTTATTATCATTATCATTCATTGAGTAGTGAACCTGTCTTACAGCTGAAAATGTCACCAGGCACCTCATTCTAAATTAGAAGAGGCAAAAGACAAGTCTTGTGTTTAATTATGAACTCCCTGAGCTGATGGCAGGAAGAGTTGTATTTATTTACTTCTCTTTCCCGTGTCGGTCACTTTTTCAAGACAAGGTGAAAGCTTTATTATTTATCAGTTTTCTTATTTCAAGTTTTTATAGAAAACTGTTAAAGAATATAGCAAGGCAATAAATATCAAGTATGGTCTAGAATATGAAAAAAAATTTCAACTCAAATATCAAAGGAACAGGAAGTTTAAGTTGTTGAAGCCCATGCATTTGGAGCCTCAATTACGTTCTGTCCTCTGATTTTTACTGTTTAAACTTATACTATATCCTCAATTATGCCTAATCAATTTTTCATCATTAAAATTCATTTACTAATATACAAGTAAGGAAGGATCAATACAGGATACTTATCACACAATACACCACAGTGTCATCCAGGGCATAAAAGGCAGGAAGTGTAAAGGAATAGATATAAACATTTAAAAATCTAGAATCTTCTACTGCAACATCTTGGCTGAGGGAAGTAGAAAATGATAACTGTTTTCCACTGCCTAAGAAAGATCAAAAGTAAGAGTTAACAAAGGAAACCAATACTTATTGTGCCACCACAAACTAAGAATAATATCAATAACATCCAGGCAGAGAACTAACTATACTGTAGGATGTCCAAGTCTATTTGCTAGCTACAGATGAAGTTTGGTGAGTGAAAACATATATAGATAGTAGTATCTCAATTTGCCACTGAGTTAATGCAAGTAGACTAACTCCAATAATTACCCCTAAAAGTACTTTGGAAGGTAAACAGAAAACAGGGAAGTGTGATGCTGACTGTCACTCGTTTTCTCAGAATCACGACAATGTCCTACAATAGGACAGAATCAGTCACATGCTTAATGGGCAACATTAAGGGTTTGACTCTACCCAGTAAGAAAAGCAGTAGAAAAAATAAATGTATGTCTTAAGTTCCTCAAATAGGACGCTCATCTTGGATTGTAGAGGATGCAAATCAGGAAAGTGAAATTGCTAAAAAAAAAAAAAAAAAAAAAGAACTAGAGCTGTAGTAGAAATTACAACTAACCCAAACTAAGGAAATACAGAATGGCATGAAATTCTTCTTCCAAAATACACAGGTTGGGAAAGTGAATTTTAACTTCATAATATTCAAGTTGTAGAAAATTGTACTCATTTGATCCAGTTTCTATAATCACATTCCTGGAGCCTCTGTATGAATTCTAATATCCCCACAAATTGTGGAAGTTACAATATTTTTCATAATTTTGCTGCAAAAGACCAGAGCCCAATTTTAAGGTCACTCAAAGGGATAAGAGAAAAAAATTGCAACACATGAGGCTAGAAAGATGGCTCAGTGGTTAGGAGCACAGTCTGATCTTCGAGGGGACGTGGTTTCAATTCCTAGCACCCACATGGCAGCTCTTATTGTCTGAAACTCCAGCTCTAGAAGATTCAGCGCCCTCACACAGACCTTCATGCAAGCAAGACACCAGTGCACACAAGATAAAAAATAAATAAATCACAATTAAAAAAATTAAAACAAATAGCAATACTTAAGAACAGAACTTTCCAGACACTTCCATCACTAACTGAAAAACCAGAACATAGCACACGTATTTGTTCATTATATTTTGGCTTTCAGTGGCAACTTAATATAAAGTTAAATCAAAGAAAATAAATTGTTTTGGTATGTTTATAGTGATTATATGTATATACTAATATTCAGTGGAGAATATTAGTATGTACCTAAGTTGAATGAATTCTTAATTCAGATCTACCGTTATGTTTTCACAAGCCTGTTTAATGTTTTTTACAAACACGGATATATAAATGGGGAAAGCTCTACGACACTAGATAGAAGCTAAATTCGTATTTCATTGAGAAACTAGATTCTGCTCTTACTTCAATATTTGCCACTGTTTGCTAGAATAAAAAAATACCAATGTTTCTAAAGCTATTTCAAGTAGGAAGAAAATATCCTCTATAAACTCTGTACAACTTTTCCTTAACAAGACTTTTAATGTACTATTAATATGGTGATGAGATAATTTTATTACATGTTTGACATGCTCATTAAGTGTAAACACTCAGGGTCAGTGAAATGGCACAGTGGGTATAGACTCTTGCCAGACAAGTCTAGGAACATGAGTTTCATCCACAGACCCGACTTGAAGGAGGAAGGAGTATTAACCTCTAACAAACAGAAAAAGACACCCACACACACTCACAGAAAGACACACATATACTCTCTCTCACACCCACACTCATATGCACTCACAGACACACACACACACACACTCACACACTCAAATGCACACACTCACACGCTAAGTTTTCAAACAATAAGAGGTAAACTTTTATAATAGGAGATAGGTCTGCATTTTAATGGAAGAAACTCTTTTTTAAAAACCAGCTTTCTCAAGATGACTCTGAGATTCCATCTTACACCTGTCAGAATGGCTAAGATTAAAACTCAAATGACAGCACATGCTGTCAAGGTTGTGGAGAAAGGGGAACTTTCCTCCATTGCTGGTGGGAGTACAAATTTGTACAACCACTATGGAAATCATTCTGGCGATACCTTAGAAAACTTGAAATAGCTCTACCAGAAGACCCAGCCATACCACTTCTGGGTATCCACCTAAATGATTCCTCACCAAAGCACAAGGACATTTCCTCATCTGTGTACATAACAGCCTTATTTGTTTTTTTTTTTTTTTTTTTTGGTTTTTCGAGACAGGGTTTCTCTGTGTATCCTTGGCTGTCCTGGACTCACTTTGTAGACCAGGCTGGCCTTGAACTCACAGTGATCCACCTGCCTCTGCCTCCCAAGTGCTGGGATTAAAGGCGTGCGCCACCACCGCCCGGCAACAGCCTTATTTGTAATAGCTAGAAACTGAAAACAACCCAGATGTCCCTAAACAGGCAAATGGCTAAGAAAAATTGTGGTACAATTATACAACAGAATACTACTCAGCCATCAGAAACAACAAAATCATGCAATTTGCAGCCAAATGGATGGAACTAGAGAAGCTCATCCTGAGTAAGCTAACCCGGACTCAGAAGGATGCACATGGCATCTACTCACTTATAATCAGATTTTAGCTATATAGTACAGGATAACTATACTACAACCAACGCACCAAAGGGAACATGAACATAGACTTTTTTTCCTGTCAGTGAGACACTTTGCCCTAGTGGTGCTGCCTTGTAGGCCCCCAGTGTATGAGGAGGCTCTTGGCCCTCATATGACTGCTGAACTGGGATGGGGGACTGTTATGTAGGGACACTCCACCCCGGAGGAGTGGGATGGAAGGGGATAGATGGTGGGAGGGCGGTACTGGGAGGGGTGGAAAGAGGACACTGTGATGGAGATGTAACCTGAAGTAATAAACATCAAAAAAGCAAGCTTTTAGTGATTTCAGATTTGTACCACATATGTTCCAGAAAAACAATCTAAACTGACACAGACATCAACATTTCTTTCCTACCTATGGCACCACACCATGTTACCAACAGAAATATCACGTAAAGTGGAATGTTGAAGTCTTTTTTGTTGTTGTTGTTGTCATTTTAAAGCATGTAACCTTGTTTATTTACTTAAGATTTTTCCAAATTTCTATTTCTTTTGAGAAAGAAACACCTTGTGTAGTGCAGGCTAGCCTGGAATTTGCTATGTAACCCAGGCTGGCCATGGATTTGTGATGTTCTTTGACTGGGGCTGCAGGTGTACATGACACACTAAGACGTCTGGCAGTTAAACAGAATGGTATATTATGTTTAACGAATGCTGTGGGTACTGCGGGTGCTGGACACTCTACCACCGAGCTGTTCTGTTCCTCTACCCCTTTAACTTCCTACTGTGCTCAATTATATTTCGTTGGTCTTACTAGGTCTTCATCTCCATTTCAATATGCCTCTTTCCCACTCACTCACATGAAATATAAAACGCTAAATCTGGAGAAAATCTTCTGAAAATTATTGTACACATTAGTGAAACGGGCCATCTGTGTACGTTGCACATGCATATGCTCGTCAGTCAATCAGTCAGAAGCGTAAGATTAGGGTATTGGTGGACAAAGTTCCAATTAATCAGGAAGTGACTCCAAATGCTGAATACCCTAGACAGTCAGTAGGAAATGTGTCCAATGCAATGGAGACACGTGAGTCTCCATGTGATGTGGCTGTCTGCGAAAGGTTTCTATAATGGCAGGGAGTTTGTTCCTAAAGTTAGCTGGATATAAACTGCCACTTGCAAACTCTCATTTGAGAAATATAATACAAATCCTGCTTTTCTCAAGAACTATATAACTTTCCTTTAAAAATGTAACTTGTACCCTTACTGAAAATATTTATATAGCAACATAACCATTAAAACCAGCATATATTTAAATCAGCAGTTTTGAAGTTAAAAAATGCAGATACAGCACTTCCAACTCACTTCCATCTTGATATAATTCAAGCATCGACACATAGTTGTAAGCAACGAGCAGGCAAAGATGAAAGCAAATGGTGCCTCATTGACATTTGACACATATTTTAAAGCATATAGGTGCAACCCATATGTTCAAATCACTGATTATAAAGTTCTCTTTTCTAAACGTGAAATTATTTAAGACCAAGTGGATTTGTGGAAGAGTTAGGACTGGAGGTCCGAGTACAACCGCGGGCGCTGGTCCCCACCTACCACCTTGTTTTACCGTCTGGGTGTGCACCAGGCCAGCTGGCCCATGGGATTCTGGGGACTTCCCTGTCTCTATCTCCGCTCTTCCCGTGGGAGCATAGGGGTTATATCTATAATGTATGTTTACCGTGGGTGGCTGTTAACAAGTCCTGGGCATCTGAACTCAGGGCATTCGGCTGGCATAGCAGGCCCTTTAACAACTGAACCACCTCTCTTCTCTCCAGCCCCATAAACTGGATTTTAAAAAAAAGCAAGCATGAATACAACAACAATTCTTTAAAAGGGCTGAATCAAATGTCATAAAATTCAGTACAGTGCTTAACATTTTCCCAGAGACAAATTTACCATATCAGAGAGATTTTCACTTTTATGGAAAAATCTAGTTATAGATATTCCACTTATTTCAAAACATTGACTGTGTTTCAGTGAATACTGATGATAGTGAAATGTTGGCACACTATATAGCCTCATTTTTATAATAATAATAAATAATAATAATAAATTTCTATCTGTATGATTAAAACAAGATACAAATGAGTCAGACCTATTGGAAACATGTTATTTCAAATTATTACAAATATAATCCTGTGAAAATTAAATGTGTTTAATTCGACATTGTTATATATACAGAATATCTCACATCAGCTCTGACACTCCATCATTACCTTAAATTAAATGTCGATGTGAAGCACCTTTCAACTCAAGTCAAATGCACTTAGCAAAAATGCATAAGGATAGTTATTACACCTTTGAATTAAATATTTAACACATAGGTTGAAATAAATGAGTTAGTCTCATTTCAACACTATGGGATTGCTATTTTCAATTGTTTATAAACAACAAGGAGGAGCTTGAGAAATGTCCTTTTCTATACCCTGATTCTACAATTCACTTTAAGAAAATTAAAGTACATAATAAACTTAGAAAGTCAGTAGGTGTACAACTAATATAAAACTTAGGACAAGGGAAATTTTGTATTCTTCAGAACAAAAGACTCTCATACAGTGGTAAAAATGCAGCAAAGGACCATAAAACATGTTTAGTAGCCTGTTTAACATTAGACATATGCACCTTACACACATGACACTTACTGAGGGCATAGAACATGTTTAGGTAGCCTGTTTCACAGTAGGAATATGCCCCTTATACACATGACACTGATGACACTGTAGAGAGGTTTATTAATCTCCTAGCAACCAAAATTTCAACTTCCTGGCTTATGAAAGCAAATGTATATAAAAAACAGAGAGAAAAAGAGGGTGCTAATTTATCATTTATTTGTGTAAATGGTTCTTAAACTGTACCCCTAAAGAGTGAACATATCTCATGTACTCCTTTATAGCTCAAATAAAATACTAATGTTTGTCTGTTTGTTTGGTTTTTGGTACTATGAATGCATAGTTCTTAAACTGTCTACATTTCCATTTTTACCAAGAATTTATATTAAACTACTGTCCTTAGTTATCTCTTATTATTAATTAATGTGGGCAAGCAAAATAAGAAGAGGGAGACAGAGAAAGAGAGAAAAGTAGAGATGTAAATGAATGGGTTGGACATGGGGTACATACTTGTAACCCCATCTGTAATGAAGCAGGATAATGTGAGTTTGAGTCTAGCCTGGGTCACAGAGTATGAACTTATCAAAACAAAAAGGAAAAGAAAGAAAAGAATAGAAGTGGCCAAAACTTGAAAGTTTAACATTTAAACTAGTGAGTCTTTTCAACTGACCTTTCTGATTTGGTGCATTCATTGTGTGTGTGTGTTTATCTCATTTGAAATATTTCTATCTGAAATCTAATTTCTTAGACTTCTTTTCAACTTTCAGATCTATGATTCCATTAAAGACCCATCCAGCCAATAAATTTAAATCCATATATTCTTATGTCCTCAAATCTATAGACAGATTATCTATGTATCTTTTTAAAGATACATGGATATGTGGAGTTACATTTAGCAAGATCTACTCATTTTAGAAGGGTGAAACAAAACAAACTAAATCAGAAAGGCTGAAATTGGGAAGGAAACAAAGTGTAGATAGCAATTCACCTGTTGTAAATGCTAATACCACGCTTTTTCTTTATAAAATAGATGCTGTTTTAAATGAGGAAGAGGAGACAAAAGGAAGTGGAGATGAACATGCCATCTAAGTGTATGCAATAATGTGTGTAGTTAGCATGTATTAATGACAGATATATTAGTGGGTATTTTTCCTTTTATGTGATATTTTATTAGTTACTTATTGCATAAAAATTGTTATACTTTCCAGCAACAAAATATGTGTCTTGCCAGAGGTTATTTGAAACACTATTTTGTTTATGAATATGTATGAAAATGTAAGTTAGATAATTCTATGTATAGTTTACTGAATAGTCTGAGATCTTCCAGCTCATTAGGCATCAGTAGAACAACATGAGGCATTTGTGTTGCTATCCGTATTCAGCACATAAAATTGAATCCCAGAAAATTCAAATAACTTGAGCAAAATCACAAAATCAGTAGTTGGAAAGTCTGGGCTCAGCCCCCCCCCCCAACTCTTACCTCCCACAAACACTGTTTTTCCAACACTCTGGAAAGTCAGTCTAGAAAGATAATTTAAAGTCTCATAAAATAAAGTGAACTTTGATCATTCCATTCTCAATTTTCTGTCTCAGGTGCATGGGCCAGATGGAAAAGTCATTATACCCATCAAAACTCATGGTATTTACTGCTGTTAATAACATATTCCTTTCTTTCCTTTTCATCAACTGTGTTCATAATCAATGGTGTTCTTTACAAATTCTTTTATCAGATCTCTGGTGAACAAGCATTGGATAATGGCTACAACTCTCTGTTATATCAGGATAGAAGGAAAGGAGTAGACCATAGTCTTAAAATTAATTCTACAGGGTTGGGGGGGGGCACTTCAAAAGCAGTAGTAGCCCTTGCTTTTTTCTAGGTTACATGTCCCAAGACCCCCCCCCTGCCTTAACCTCTCCATATATGATGATCCCCATACACCGGGCAGCATCACCACACTGCACAAAGAAGCCTCTCCATCCACGCTTTCCTTTGTATTATCACTGCTGTGCTCTTGGGGCCATTATTAAGTAAAATAAGGGTTACCTGAGTATAAGCACCATGACAGTCTACCTGACAATCCAGACAGCTGCTAAATGACTAATGGGCAGGTAGTTCCCCAGCAAGAACTGATATGAGTCCCAGAGAGAGATGGAGCGGGCGCTAGGAATCTTCAGAACAAGACATGATTTAAAACTCATTTCACTGGTAGTTAACCAACACCAAGGAGAGAGAGAGAGCACAGAAAAAGGAGACTACTATACCACACTTTTTAAGTTTTTTGTTTTGAGGAACAGACTCCATCATAGACAACCACCATAAATTTCTTACATTCCACTAAGAGGAAGCTGGTATTGTCCATTATAATCGGATAAAATGCTTCCCAGCTGAGTAAAAGTATAAAGCAGTTTGTCGTCTGCCTCTCTCTTCCCCCATTGTCTCTAACATGTGAGCACCCTTAGACATTTAATTACTGCCCATATGTTCTCCATTTTGACACCCAGCTTATCCTTTCTAAGGCAGTCCCTAAATGAGCAATGCTCTGTAAGTGCTTCCCTGTCAGCTCCCACCATTTCTCCCACTGTCTGGAAGTCTGCCAAAAGCTTTTCAAGAAACCAATTACCTAATCTGATAAACTGATAAGCAATTTTAGAAAAGAACATGATTAATACTTAAAATCTCCATACATCCCAATACCAGTTTCTATGATTTAGAGTTGGAAAATCAGACAGAACAAAAGAAAAAAAAGATTACTCAGGAGCAAAAGATGTCCGCACCAAGTATGAGCTTGTACGCACAGCGAAGTCGCTTAAAAACAGACACACACAGGCAGAGATGGGAATCGTGTAACATTTGGTTCTAGTGTGATATTTTAGGGAAAATGCAGTTTTTTTTGCATACCTAGTGATTTATAAACATTTTCTTATGAACTTCTAAAGAAGTTGGGGGTCGCTTTAAAACAATCTGGAAGAGTAATGGCTTCACATACAACAACGAAAAAAAATGTGCCTATGAATTGATAACTGTTGAAGCTAAGCGACAGAGTCATGGCGGTTCATTTGTTCATCTCTACAAAACCAAGTTTTCCATATTAAGAGGAAAAAAACAACAACAGAATAGCCTATCAGCTGAGCAGTCAATCATTCCAGGGACAAAAGTTACGAAAACACAGTAATTATACTTTAGAAAAAAAAAAAAAAGGAAAATGTTTGCAACAGAAAAGATCAAAAGGAAAAAAATTAGTTGAAACAATGGAAATAATCAGAATGGGAAAATCTTAAGTGATGGACATTTCAGACAGAACACATGTGAGAAAACTTAGATATTTACAAGTGCTTGCAAATAGTTTCTTATATCAAGTAAAATTTCACTTTCTCTAGAATATTTTCAGAGGAACAACAATCATTTTCAAACTGTAACAAATACAGAATGAAGTTAACCATGACAAGAAATGTTTTAATAATGATTAAACTATATGCTAAACATCAATAACTTAAATTGCTAATTATAGTCTTGACAGCTGAAATACATAAGTGTGAGGGGTGACTTACTCAATTCTTTCTATAATCCACTTAACAAACACACTGTTTAGCACACTTTTGACTTTTTGTTAAAATAGTTTCCAACATTAAATATCCATTTATAAGGTGTTATGTTGAATTTGCTTTTAGCAAAACTGATAAAGATTATTTTATTCATTTGCCCACTATTTGTCAAGCCAGACAAACTTAAAGACCTTGATAGATGCAGGGGTAAGGGCTCAAAAGGAGTCCACAAGGCAGTTCAGGAGGATTTACAATAGTTGTTCTCTCAGCACGCAAATGATGTAAAGGTACACAGAAGTTAGACATTAACCAGATGTGAAAGGAAAGGATAACGGAGGGAGAGAAGGAGCAAGGGAGGGAGGAAGGGAGAAAAGAGAAGGAGGGAGAGACAGCTACTAAGGAAAGGTATGCGAGTGGGCCACTGCTAGTTTTAATTAAACTCCAGAAGGGGCAGGGCAGTTTATCTGCAATGATTCAAAACTGAGTAAGACAAGAAATTCATATCTTTAAACATTTACAAAAGTACAAATAGGTCAAGATCCAGCACACACAGAGCCAACAGATGATGAGAATGCATGAGGGGCATTTTAATTGAGCTATGTGCAAACAGTGTCTAAGGTGTTTTGGGGGCACTGAAAGGGACTTGCCAAGGAGAAACAAACTTTACCTTCCGACATAAAGAGGGGAAAGACAGTTAAGCTAGTCAGGAAGAATAAGAAGTATACATACAATTGAGTGTGGAAGAATGGAGTATCACAGCTGGTGGGAAGGAAGTTCTTATGGGACAAGAAAACCAGAACCCTGTAAGCAAGCACAAATGCAGACCAGGAGGAAGTGAGATACCAAAGAGAGACCAGGGATAACATCACACTTAAGTTCATAGTGACCTCGGAAGCTATCTCAGCTCCTAATACCCTTCCTGGTTAGGGCCATGGCTGAGTCTGTTATGGCTATTCAGCTGCAAGGGTCAGAAGCTAAAATGACTGGTAGGGCATTAACTATACTTTCTTAGGAACTAAAACAAGTCATAGCTTATAGGAATTGCCTACACTCAATAAAGGGCCATGAAGACTAAGTGGGACACATGATGAGGTTAAAGTTGATGTTAATTACATCACACTGATCAGATATTTACATTCTTCCCAGCCTACTTCAATTCAGAACATAACACAATGTATGGTGAAACAACTGATTATAAAATCCAGTAGCAATAAAAAAACATATTGAAGTTTGCTATATAAAACGATTGTGATGTCTTTGCAGAAGAAAGGCAACTCGAGAGGATGAGCTTTGTCCTTGAGAGTTTACAGCCAAAATAAGGAAATAAAACAGCTACCTAAACAGATAAGCATTTATACAAAGCTCAGCAGCTGTCCGGTATGCTGTCCCTTTCATTTACCAATGTATTTTTTATGGGGGGCCTGTGATGCTATGCCAGCCAGCAGAGATGATGATAAGAAGAGAACAGAGGCAATGGAGACATGTCCATTACAGAACCTATACTGCCAATGGCAAGGAAGCCACTCCTGCAATCAAGACAATTCTAAGACTACTGCTTTTGGGGGTTTGGACTGTACCACATGTGCAGAGGTACCTCACCATTACAGTTCCTCAAAATCCTACCTATGAGATACAAGAAGTACTAAGATAACATTTTACGAAGTCACAAATATCTTTTTTAAAATATGGTACCAAAAAGACCCCTTCATAAATTTGGTGGTAATTGTTTTACTTGGGTTTTCAGCTGGCTTATAGCATGTGTAAAAGTTGGGACATTTTACAATTTTTGACAGTTCAAGTTTCCTTTTTTTTCCCCATTCCAAATGGGCTTGCAAAATAAAATTCCAAAGGAGTGGCTTGGCTTTGCAGATAATAACAATAGCTAGGCACACAGAAAAGCATTTTATGTTTACTTTGTTCTTGCGCCTGCTTATATGGTGGCAATGTTCTACCTCCAGTGTAAGAAAATGATCTCTCAAAAATCTTCTGTTGCTGGGTGTGGTGGTGCATGCCTTTATCCCAGCACTTGGGAGGCAGAGGCAGGAGGATCTCTGAGAGTTCAAGGCCAGCCTGGTCTACAAAGTGAGTCCAGGACAGCCAGGGCTACACAGAGAAACCCTGTCTCGAAAAACAAACAACAAGCAAGCAAACAAAATCTTCTGTGAAAGTGCAGCAAGTAGATGGAAAAAAAAAACTACTAAAACTTATGGCAATAGTAAAACACCCCAAAACTGCATACTGTCTATGCTGTGAAAACTCACTGGTAAAGGTGTTTGAAGTGCAGCCCGTGTGAGTTCAGAGGAACAAACACAGGTTATGGAGTAAGTCAAGCCTTGTGTTTTAAATACCCAGAATGTTAGTGTCACTCAGCAGTTACTGATGCACACCCATCCATACTACAGAGAAGCAAACATCTGGGCTGCAACCCTCACCCTTCATTTCCAAGCCTAAGTCTGATATTTACCAGCTGTACATAACAGGGTGTGTTTGTCAGCCTCAGTTTTCCTATCCTAGCATATTTCTTGATTTGGGAAATTGGAAACATAATCATTCCTTTCTAGAGATGGGTACACATTGAAACAAACACAGGAAGTGTCCATACTTAAAGTCTACTCCACACAGATGATCAACTCAAGCTTCGCCACCGTGCCCCGCTACAAAAGGATTCTCCCAGACTAGAATTTGCAAACAACAATTCTCACCCACTTCCTTAGGCAGTGATAGAAAATCACTTACTAATTATTTTATGTGGGACAAGGAAAGAAGCATATATTAGATGTTATAAAAGTAACAAAGTCTGCATAAAATACCTTTGAAACAATAAGTTACATGAATTTAAAAGTCATCTGGCCACTCAAAAACATCAATATGCTTAAGAATAATTATGGCTCTGACATACTCCTGAAATTCTACACGGACACATACTATGTTATCTAAGCCAACCAGCTTCTTAATCCAGAGCACCATGTATCCTATGAGTAGATTAATGTGCGAGTGACATAACAAACAGTACACTTTCCAAAAACAACCAAGAAGGAAAAGCAAAATAAGACAAAGGAAAACAGCATGAAGATCAGGCAATTGTCTCTACTCAACTGAAAAGTTTGGCAGTCTGTTTTATTTAAAGAGAAACAGTACTGTTAAGCAGGAGAAAGGGTTCACCAGTTAAGAATACATGCTGCTCTTCCAGAGGACCCAAATTCATTTCCCAGCACCCAGCTCATGAAGCTTATAAGGATCTATTAACAGCAGCTCTAGGGGATCTGACACCCTCTCCTGGTCTCCTTGACCCTCTCCTGGTCTCCTTGGACAATCCATGCACACACACACACACACACACACACACACACACACACACACCTTTAAAAAAACCAAACCAAACCAAACCAAACCCAAATCTATCTTCTGTAAGAATTTTCTAACTAACAGCAAGTTTTACTCCAAAGCCCCAGCATTATCTAAAGGTCTTTTACATATGTCAAAGCATCTCCTGGCCTTCTATGACAAGAATAACACTGACCTATGTGGAAGTCCTATGTTGCCCCCTTGCAGCAGTTCCATTTCCCCAGCATACATTGCTCTAAGTCTGCTGTGTGGCACTCCTTTTCATTGGACGGCCCCGTTTGTCCTCATTTCCAGCTCCCATCACTCAAGATTCTGACTCAATATGATTTCCTAGGATAATAACTGTTTCTGACCAATTCTGGCAAAACTAATGGCTTCTAACAGAAGAGCTACTCTACACCCCAATTGTAAGGGGCATGAAATGATCCAACTGTCTCTAATAATACTGTATACACTGTGACCCAAGGACAAGTTCATTCATTCTGCGTTCCAAACACTGAACTCAGAGACCAGCACACACACACACACAGGCAACGCTGGCTCAGAGAATGTTTACTGAATCAAACCGAATCCTTTCTCAAATCATCTTTTTTCTTTGTGGCATAAAAATTCTTAGAAAATGATGGTAATCATTTAAAAACCAAATAATAAAACTTTGCTATTATTAAAAGGACACTGGTGACAGCAACTAAATATTGTAAGATGACTTGCGTTATTACATACATTGGACACATGTTATATTTACTATTATGGTGAGTAGTATCATGGGAATCACAGAGACTGGATGGTACAGATATTAACATATTAACATGCGCACTAATTTATTTTAATATGATTCTACTTAAATGAAGCTCTGTTCAAAAATAGAATGCAGGACTTTATTCTCTGCATCCTTATCCCAGGAACTATTTTTAAGGTTTTATTTACAAACAGCATTGGCCCTTCAGAGTCACTAGTGCTGGTTACACTGTGGTGTAAGAAAAGAACAAGAGAGTAGATATCTACTCAGCAGAGGTGTTGCAGCATTAATGACAGGAAAACTGACCTGGGAAAAACACCTGAAACCACAATATAATCCGTAGAAGGAAGGAGGCAACAGGACATTGGGTCGGCCGGCCAGACAACACAATGCACTGTATTTAGAAATATCTTATCTTGGGGTATAACCTGGTTATGCTTTACTATATATTCAGGGGGGCAGATCTCCTTCCTCCATTGTCTTAAGGAGTCTGAAGACAGGTTAATGATAGGCGTCAAGATCTCCAAAGAGATGGACCTTTCTCACTGGAAAATGTGGAGACTTTCCGGCATCACTCTGGCCAGGTTCTTAAACTTGAGAAGGTGGTGATTAAAAGTTAGTAAGTGGCTCTGGAGTTGTTACCCTAAACTATAGACAGTACCCAATGCTGTCTTCAGTAGCTATACAATGTGAGGCTGGCTTCTACTGGAGCACGGTTCCACTAAGATGTACTTAGATGCAGGATAATACTTTTTTGAATTTTCACATAAGCACTACCCTAGTGAATCATACACCCGACAATATTTCTCACTATTTAAATGTAACTCCAAATGTGAGCATGCTGAATTCAGGGAAAGAATTCCTGGAATGCTGTAACTGTTTGAATAGTTCATACCCTACAAATACCTGCATCCAAAAAAGGGTTGGGGGGGTGGGGGATTGGAGACTAGACACTGCAAATGTAACTGATTTTGTTTTTTAAACCAGCACTAAGCTCATTAAAATAATTCTGTATTTCCCATTTGGCTAGAAGAACGGAGGAGTGATCCTGACTACCTGGGATAATGCAGGGGCGTGACAGGACTTCAGTTGTTGTTCACACAGAAACGCACATAGAGGAAGTATTCTTCTACATTCCTAAAGACATCTGGAGATTGCTGGTTTTTATGCAGTCACCACCAGGACTATATCAGTTCTTTCAGAAAGACCCCTCTACCCTACTTACACAGCAGACACCAGTTCATCAGCCCCAAGCTGTGCTCAAGCAAAGAATTTTAGGAATGGGGAAAGGAATGGCATATCCCTGGAGAGGTTAGTGTGCAATGGAAGGAGGGGGAGGGACCTAGGGCACCCCTCACATCCCTATCAGGCAGCTACTGTTAACTATTGCTGATGGAATGGAATCTAACTTTATACTGGCCGTGGCTGGCTATCCTCCAGGTTCAACATTATTGCCAAAGAGACTGTGGTTTTCTTAAGTGATCTGGCCTTTGCTCCTTAAGGATCTGTTAATGCAATAAGGGGAGGCTCCAGATCGCACATTATACGCGGACTCTACAAGAAACAGTACATAACAAAAATTCTAGGACCTGAATCCACTGAAATTAGTAAACTT
>CAJQZJ010001258.1:469549-487626 GCA_907164525.1 Lophiomys imhausi
GTGTGTGTGTGTGTGTGTGTGTGTGTGTGTGTGTGTGTGTGTGTGTGATTCCAATGTGTGGTAACAGTTTTATTTATAAAAAAAAAACCAAAAAACCAGTTTCTGGGCATGGTGGTACACACCTTTAATCCCAACACTTGGGAGGCATATCTCTGAGTTCAAGGCCAGCCTGGTCTACAAAGTGAGTCCAGGACAGTCAAGGATACACAGAGAAACCCTGTCTCGAAAAACCTAAAACAAAACAAAACCAACCAACCAAAACAAAACAAACAAACAAACAGTTATGAGAATGTTTTTGCTTAATCCCAGGTGTGAGGCTGCTTCAGTTAAGACCACAGGTGTAAACTATTAACTGTGCCTTACAAGCTGCCACAGGAGTGGCTTAGCCTGCTGAGCAAGATTAACTCTGAGGACTGAAGAGAGGGATAAAAAGCCATAGCGCCCAGGAGAAGAGGGACACTACAAAGAAGAGATTGCTACTTTCTCTGCTGATGGTGCTTCCCCCAAACTGCTGCTGGTTCTTCCTGCTGCTGCTTCATGGTTAGCTGGTTTGTTGAACTATTCGATATTGTGACTACTGAGATTGGAACTGCCCCCAAAGAAGCTGAAGACCCTAATCAGCAGGAAGTAGCTCAAAGAGACCTGTACCCCCTTTCACTTTTAATCTTCTTTCTCTCCCACCTAGTGGTGCGGGGTTGGAAGGTACAAGGGGTGGAAGGAGGAAGAGGAATTAAGTACTGTAAAAATAAATGAGAATAAATAGTAAATCAAAAAATAATAAAAGCCAACTTGTTACAGCCATGTGTATGTGTGCATGTGTGTGCTCCTATGCACACAGAGGTTGAAGAGAGCATAAAATCTCTTAGAGCTGGAGTTACAGGTGTTTTGGGACACCTGACTTATCACATGGGTCTTAGAATCTAACTTCTGCTTCTCATGATTACATGAGCCCTCTCTCCAACCCAGCTGCCAAATTTCTTAAGAACCCTACATTCAATTACACAGTTTAAGAAGTGGGGCATGAGGCCAGAGACATAGATCCATAGGTAAGTCATTTACTGCTCTTCAAGAGGATCCTAGTTTAGTTCTCAGCGCCTGTACTAGGTGTAACCACCTGTAGTCCAGCTTCACCAATCCAACACTCTACTTAGGCCTCCAGGAGCACCTGCACTCATATGCACATACCTAAACACACACACACACCATTTTGAAAATTAAAAACAAAACAAAACTCAAGATGCTGGGCTCCCGACTGCTTCTATTCCCCCACCCCCCAGCAATGACCTATCTGGATCATTCAGATCATATTCATATTCCTGCAGGCCTTTCCATACATCACCTGCCTGGGACTATGGATTTTTTGTCTGCTCTTCCAAGTATTGGGCCTTTGAAACATAGATCATCCTCTGCTATACTGTTCTTCCCCCTCCTTCAAACCACTAAAAACACACTAATGATCTTGCTGCTTCTCAAATACACCAACTGCACAAAGTTTATAATTACTAGTAATGATCCCATTAATATATCTAATCCTTTGTATAAATATAAAGATCTGATTCCCCCAAATAAATCTCCACTCTTTAGCCCCAAACCATATATGTGCACGGCTAGCTTTGTTCTTTAAGGTAAGGAAGGGGGCCAACTGAACCAAGTGTAACTAAGTCTAAGTACGGAGATGAAAATACAGCCAATCACTTGTTCTTCATCAGACTATTATCTTGAGATTAAATGCTTATAGTGCTATAGTGTAAAATTGAGGATCCTAAATGATTGAACTGTTTCATAAGAAGTGAATCAGAATAAAGATATGATCTGAAACTGATCAAGAGGTACGCATGTCCTACTACTTGAAGTACCAGACTGTATGAAACAGTTTGGTAGAAGCCTGGGTTAAGGGTTTCTATTAAGAAACCTAGAACCACACGTGGCACCCTGGACAGGAGGGCTGGCTTTGAGTTTCAGAATAGGCTTCCCAAGCTGAAGAGGTTGAATTTTCAATCCAGGGGAAAAAATTAAGCCACATCTGATGATGGTCAAGCAAATGCACAAAACTTAGGTGACAGTGATTTCTTAGTCATCAGAAACAGGGCAGGAAAGGAGAATGCCCATGTCTCAGTCCTGTAGGGTGAACAGCAACAAGCAGATTCTGCTCTATAATGTTCCTGTGTCTTATCTGGAAGTCACAGTCTGGTAGGGTCAATAACATGTAGGTTCAACCTATAGGGAGGAAAGGAAATCCTTTCTTTGTCTTCTTTTTTTTTTAAGATTTATTTTATTTATTTTATGCATATGTGTGCTCTATCTGCATGTACACCTGCATTCCAGAAGAGGGCACCAGATCACATTGCGGATGGTTGTGAGCCACCATGTGGTTGCTGGGAATTGAACTCAGGACCTTTGGAAGAGCAATAGGCAGTGCTCTTAACCGCTGAGCCATCTCTCCAGCCCCCTTTCTTTGTCTTCTAAGCTTTCTAATGTACAGTAAAAAAACATATTGCTTTAGTGCTGCTAGCCTGAGGCTCCATTACTGTGGCATTCACACTTTGATGCTCTGGCCATACATTGAATTAATTACACAGTGAACTGTTGGGTGATATGACCCTGTTTTCACCAGGATAATATGCCAAGTTCAAAATTAGGGTTTTAGAAAAATTGTAAATACAATCACTAAGGTAAGGTAAGACCACGCTGGAATAAGAAGGATCCTACCTTTACCAGGGTTGATGACTTTACAAAAGACTAAGTTTGGACACAGAAATTTCTATGAAAATAAGGAAGTAAAGATTAGTGTGAAGAACTTACAAGCCAAAAAGCACATCCAGCCAAGCATGAGAAGCTATGAGAGAGGCATGGCACAGGCTTGCTATGGTAGATACAGGAAATTAACACAGGCTCAGATTAGCTGTGTCTCAAGAGCTTCAAAGGAGATGCGAACTGTACAAGAAACTACCCCGAGAACAGGTTGAAAATATTTCAGAGGAGAAGGAGGATGCCAGAACACCAAAGATGATTGAGTTTTACAAATTTTAAAACCAAATTTCAGATAAGTAAGCAAGCACAAGTGAAATCTACACACCACACCAGAGGGGTGGGTAGGAAATACAGCCACTTTTCTATTCCCAACGCTACATATACCTTTTGTCTCTCCACAATGCTAGCACCCTCTGGAATGGTACCATCTTATCTCCCTGTAGTCATAGGGACTTGATGACCCAATTTCTCTTGGTGACCTTCTCAGTAAAGAGTCCTCTATCTCTATATTTGCAGAACCATGATCTATTGCTCTTTGGGAGACAATCTGGACCAGTTACGGCACCAACTCATCCTTCCAGCGTCAGGACCAGGACCAATACAGTTCTTCCTATGAACGCTGGTTCTCATTCTGTCCTCAATATAATTTTATTGCAGGAATTTCCTTACCCATAACTGAGACTGGAACATTAATAATCAGTGTCATTCAGATCAGAAACTAGCAGAGAGTGCAGGTATTTGTTCTTCCCATTTGTTCTCTCCCCTAAAGTGCTGAATATTTTATGCAAACTAATTTCTTTCCAAGGACCAGCTTTACACTGTAAAACATAACTGCATTTCCAAGCAGTGGCAGCCTTTATTCACAAAGTCAGAAAGTGTTCTGCTCTGAGAACATGTGATCTACATTAGCCTAGCTAAGAAAGCTACCGAAGTGATAGGGAAAAGTCTGCCTAAATCTAAAATTCACTCTCTCCTCTTCATATCCTTCAAATAAATAAAATTCTACCTCATTGTACAACCTTCTTTAAATACTTTTTCACTGCACTAAGTATGAAAATCTGTAGTTCTGAGATCCATAAGAACGAAGTTTGATATAGCTCCTTCCTGAAAGAGGCTGAACACCCCCGCTCCCCCAAAGTGGTCTAAGAGAAGATAGAGGCTGAGATGCAAGAGCTCTGATAGGTTGCCTGGACTCTGAGAGCATTTCGGATAGCAGGGTACCCAGGAAATGGATGGGGGATGAGGATTCAGTGGTCTTGGAAACTTGAAATTTGTACCAAAATGTAAATATTTAGGTAAATATATATTGAACTTGTACGTTCAGACCCAAAGGGGTCGTCACAATCGACAGGTTGAGAGCCACTGACCTAGAGTGCTAACAACAAAAACAAAAAAGAAACACTATTTAGTCAGTCCTTAATAGTAGTTGATAATCATAAGCAATCCATTGCTTGGTGATAGTAGTCTCTCAATATGTGAAAGTATACCTACATAAGACTACAAGAACTACTCTTGAAGGTATATGAAATGAACAGCTAAAAGAAAACTATTGTATCTATTGGCTGAAGGTATGGGATCTATGACTCGACTAAGAGAATACCATATTTGAACTGGATGCAGATTTCTCATGACAGCAACTTCATAGCCAGAGTGACAAAAGACTGGCTCAAGAAATGTCTTAGAATCTTCAGAATGTCTAATTGTAAACCAGTTGCTGACCTTTCCCAATCATGGCTCTAAGAACATGTAAACATTGCTCTTGTTCTTCTCCCCTCTTTTGTTTTGATTATCAGCATAACAGCGTCTGATTATACAAAACTGGCATATAGTGATCTATATAGACTAACACCCAAACACACCCAGACTCTTCACATTCTTTCTGGTGCTACAGTTGCAATCCTAAATAGTCCCCCACAACCTCCTATGTTCTCAATGCTTGATCTCTAACTTGTGATGCTATTCAGGGAGGTTCTGGAAACTTCTGGAGGTGGGGCCTACCTGGAGGAGGTGGGCCACTAGTAGGGGATCCTTGGGGATATTTATCTTTAGTTATATCTTGTCACTGCCTTTTGCCTAGTCAGTCATGAAACAAAGCACTTTTCTGTGTGTAACATTCCTATGTGCCAAGCACACAGGGCCAAGTAAGCATGGACGGAGACCCCTGGAATCATGAGGTGCAATGGATAAATCCAGGCTTAAGAGATGGCTGAGTGGGTAAAGTATTTACTGTGCAAGCATGAGGACCTGAGTTTGTATACTTAAAATCTACATAAAGCCAGGCAAAGTAACACAGGAGTGTAATCCCTGTCCTCTTCTAGCAAGATGAAAGCCAGAAACAGAAGAATACTCAGGAAATCACAGGCCAACTAGCCTGACATACAGCAGCAAACAGCAAAAGGGATCCTGTCTCAAACAAGGTGAAAGATTACATTGTCCTCTGACCTCCACACCTGGGCCATGGCCCATGTCCACCCACACTCATCCACATATATACATATGCATCTTATGTGCATGTACATCATACATACAAAAAAAATGCTAGAAACTATATTTTAGACAAGACAAGGAATCTGCACTCTTGAAATCTCAACAGTATAGTTACCTAAGCAAGATATCCATAATGACAACACCAGTTGATGTGGCAGCATAAATACAGTAAATTTTACAACTCTCTACCCCTAGATGAAGAGCTACAGGCAATGAATGACTGGTGACAAAGGGCGAAATCCGCTTTACCCAGTCCCCTAATACGTTATCCAGTTCCAAGTGGTCAACTCTTAGACACACACACAAGTGCATACACACAATATGTATGTGTATATATATGTATATGTATATGTGTATGTGTGTACTTAATAATAATAAAGAAGAGGTTATACATCTGAGAGGGTTAGCAGGGACACAGAGAAGTAAGAACAGGGAAAAGGAAGGGTGGCAGTGATACACAGTACAGGTGTATGAAATTCTAAAATAAAATAAAAATAAAATTTTAAATTAAAAAAAAAGAATTAATTTGGTTTTTTTTTGTGAAGTTTTTTGGCCACAGGGAGAAAAGGTAACTAATACACTATATTTCTCTGTTGTTTCTTTTTAAAGAAAGTTGAGGCTGTATTTACTAATAAACTATGGATATGTGTGTGTGTGTAATACACACTATGATTACAATTTACTCCTCTAAAATATCCTAAGGAATAATTGTAAATCACCATGTAATACTTTATCTTATGGAATAACCATAATTTACTTACACACTGTCTCCTCAAATAATTTCTATTAATGTTTTATTTACAGTATTTTCTCACAGACCTTTGTATGAGGTCGGCCTATGGCACCTGTGAACTTCCTATAAAGAAACACTGCCCCCACTCTTTCTGCAGATGTAGGGATCCTATCTTCTCTTTCTTAGGCTCCCTTCACCCCCTTGGAACCACATTTCAGTAACTGATCACAGCTTCCTATATTCATCCCAACAAGAGTACCAGGAGCCGGCCTGCATAGCCTCCTTCAATAAGGAGACCCTGGCTTTGCTTGGTTAGGTCCACCTAAGTCCCTCCAAAACTTCCTGCAACAGCCTCACAGAGGAAAATGAGCCTTTCAACCCTACTAGTACTTGTTCCTCTCATAAGTAACGATGAGGGGAAGGGAGGGGAACAGAGGGAAAGGGAAAAGGATGGAAGGGAAAGAGAAAACAAAATTTAAACAGACAAACAACAAAAACTACACTAAATGCACAAGTACCAGCAGAGGAACAGAAATGACATGAAAAACCAAGGCAATATGTCTCCTCCACAAATTACTGTTCCTACAGTAATGACACTTAATGAAAATGACCTGGAAGAACTTTCAGACAATTCAAAAGAATGATTGCAAACACCTCAAAGAAGACATGAAAGTGAATGATGTTGAAAAAAAAAAAAAAAAAAACAACTAAAATGCTCCTGGGCATATTTTCAAAAGATTCCTCACCAAACCACAAGGACATCTCCTCAACTATGTTCATAGCAGTTTTATTTGTAATAGCTAGAAACTGGAAACAACCCAGATGTCCTTTAACCAAAGAATGGATAAAAACAAAAAACTGTGGTACATTTATACAATGGAATACTACTCCAAAAATCTTTATACCCTGTTAATGATTATTATCTGAGTAGATGTCCATTTTAAAGATGTTTTACCATTTCAATATTGACAAAAATAACAGGCTTTGCAAGGATGACTTGAAGAGTTAGTGAGTGCTAATTAGCCTAATATGATCACAGAAGCTAGCCCAGCTATATCCTCCATATCCATGGTTCTGGACCTTGAAAATATATCGTAATTATCCAAAGAAATTGCAACATCCTAACAAATGTCCAAGTCTAACCTGCAAAGATCTTTTTTAAAAACTGGTATGAGGTAGGGCCAGAGCATTTTTTTAAGCCATCCCAGGTGATCATGTTTGAGGTTGAGAATCACATATTTGTAAGTTACAGGAGAATGGAGTAACTAAAATCTGTACAAAATGAATTTTTAGGACAGTGGTTCTCAATCTTCCTAATGCTATGATCCTTTAATATATGTCCTAATGTGGTGGTTCCTCATGGTGATACATCATATAACTGTACTCTTGCTGCTGTTATGAATCGTAATGTAAAGATTTTTGGAGACAGGTTTGCCAAGGGGATTGTAGGGGTTAGATAAATTAGATTTAGAAAATATATAGGAGTTTCTGATACTGTCTCTTAATTCGGGGCCTGAAGAGCATTATCAGCATGAAGTCAGCAAAAACAGGAAAGACTCAATAGACTGAAAAACAAGTTTGAAGTCAGGAAAACAGGAAAGACTCAATAGACTTGAAGAAACAAAGTATTTGGCCTGACATTGTTTTCAGCTGCAAAGTGGGCGGAGCCCAAATTAAGCTGAAACAGAGTTCCTCCTATTTAAGGACAGTGCATGGAGCCCAGAAGAAAAGAGGCCCCTGATGCTAGAGAGCTCCAAGAGTCCTCTGAAAAAACGGCTGGCCATTGATGGCCAGCTCTCTCCCTGAAGCAGAAAGAAGCCGGTGAGCAAAGAAAGCCTGAGCAAGACACCAAAAGGCCAAGGACTGGACCCTGTGGCTCAGCTTTTGCCTAGAGGGGTTTGATCTGTCCAAACAGTGGCCTAAAGGAAACGGTGCCTGGCTTTAAGGACTGAGGCAGAGCAGCTGAGTTCCTGATTCAAAAGAAGTAAGTTGGCCTGAAGACGGCTGGGGTCTCCCACAGAGAAGAAAGCATGAAGCCTTATTTAAGGTGAGACTGCAATAACCAACGACCCTGACGAACCTGCATCTGAGAGATCCAGAAGAAGGACTGCTAAGTGTGTTAAAGAATCTACAACAAAGACTGTGTTCCTGACGACTGAGGACCTGCCCCAGAGACTGTATCATTCTAAAAGGTTATGAAAGTAGTTGTTATAATTATCAATAGGTTTAGTGGATAGGTTAAAGGGGTTGTAGGATTTTATAGGATTAATAGTTAAGAAATTGTTGGTGTTTGTTATAAGTGAATTTAGTAATAAATAAATAAGTGTTAAATAATAATTTAAAAGTTCGGTTACAGGGGATGATGATCCACAGGTTCAGAGACCAGAATCCAGGACACTGCTGCTCTGCTGTTAAGAAATCACAAGACATTTTCACCCCAGTGTCACAAACATTTAAGTGTCTGATATTATGTGACTTAGAAATAATTAAAGCAATTTTTGATGAAGGTACCACATTTAATTTGTATTTAGTCTTACACAAAATGCTGACATTCAACAACCATCAACAACTATTTCCATGGCCCTTCCAACAGCCTACATTAATTTCTAAACCTTTTCTCATTCTTACATTGAAGAAAACAAACAACAATAACATAATCAAAGTATTATGTGAAAATTAATAATTATCTTTTATCATATATAGGGGGAAATAAGTCTCCATAAAAATGAGCAAACATCAGAAAAACAAACACAAACAGAACCACCGCCTGAGGTGATGGGCACAGAGTTTCCAAGCCAAGCATTCTCTCACTCTTGTCCTGGTTAAAACCTGTTTGTCTGGGGATTGGCTCAGCTGCTCTATTTCCCGCTTCCCAGCCTTCCAAGGTGTTGCCATGACCTCTGGTGTCTCTTTGGCTGGAGCTGGATCCAACTAACAAAATCCAACACATGCAGCCACTTGTTCCTCCATTATCCAGTCCCCTGAAGGGCAGTAGAGAACTCTGGAGTCAGTTACCTCCTCTTGTCCTGCCTTTGACAGTCTTTTTTCTCAATCTTTAAACCCAGCACAGAGTCAGTCAGCCTGAAGAAGGTGATCAGCAGCATGATTTATCGAATAGAGACAAACAAAATATAAATCCAATGAAGTATTAGGAATGAAATTATGTCATTTTACAGAAGGAAAGTGTAAAATAAACCAACCGTGTTCACCGTAAAGGGATGAGGCTCTGAGACCTTATTTAGTAAGAGCCCATACACCCACCTATCTACCATTAACCCCTTTACCCTCCTTTCCCTCTCTTCTCTTTGCAGAGATAACTAAAGAAGTTAGGGGAGAAAATGTCTTAAGTACTACAGGCATGTTTTCTGGAAGGCAAGTGTCTACATCCACAGAAAGAACAAAGATACTGCTCAGAAAGCACATCTCATCTAAGTGTCAGGAAAATGCATTCCACCTTAAATTGTGGACCACTGTGTCTCTACCCTTTGAGCACATTAACCTTAAAAATCTGTATTAACATACCATAAGACCAGGATATGAAGAAGCCTCAAACAAACACAACGCTGCAGATTTGCAAATACTTCACCTTTCCTCTTTAACCTCTCTGCCAGTTCCTGATGTCAGAGCATGGTACATTAAAAAAATATCAAAACCTACACAGACACCAAACATTACATAATCTCTTTCCTCTTGTTACTAAAACAAACATGTAACACCTAAAACTGCCATCTGCCACCCTAACAAGACAAAATTAACAAATCCTCAACTTCTTCCACAAAAGAAAGGAAAAACATGCAAAACAAGAAAATTGCATGTGACACCCAGGATTTGGTAAGCCGGCTAGTTCCCAGTGTTAATATCTGACTAGAACAAGTTACTTCATCTCCACCTCACCGGCTTTCCCATCTGGAAGATAGAGATGTCATCACAGAATGATTGTCAAGTATTAAACAGAATTGCACTTGTTCACTGAAGGCAGACATACACTTAGTACGTACTAATTCCTTTGGTGAATCTAAGGAGGAAACAATCTACCCTATCGTTTTCCAGTTTCATAAGTAGGCCCTAATAAAATTACAAACCTCTACAGAATATCTGAAATTTAAATATCACAAATTCCTAAGATCCTTTATTCCAAGTAAAAATAACGCAAGCAAAATTAGCATGTGCGTGAAAATAGACACACATATTCCTAGAGAGACTATTAATTGACACAAAAACTCTGAAGGTAAATTTTAAAATACCAAAAAATTTTACAATCACTTAATGGTACTCTTCTATTTTGCTGAATTTATCATGAGAAGTAGTTTGATTAGGACAATAAAACTTGTTGATTTTTGTTACTTGCAGTAAACATATTTTATAATATAAAAAAGGGAAATCACCAAATCCCATGTCCAAAGAAGACTCCTAAATAAAATGTAGAACAGACAGTCACCGGGAAGCTATATACAAGAAGCGGGTGTGAACAGACTAAATTCAGTCTGCAGAGGCTTATATTTGACTCAAGCATTTAATATTAAAAAGACAATGAGTATCATTCTGTTTGAACCTGTGCATCACATAAAAAATGTGGTGATGTTAATGGTGACAGATCTGTATAATGAGAGAATGCAGATAAACAATTCAAAGACAGCCGGGGGCACACCTTTAATCTCAGCACTTGGGAGGCAGACGCAGGTGGATCACTGTGAGTTCGAGGCCAGCTTGGTCTACAAAGTGAGTCCAGGACAGCCAGAGCTGTTACACAGAGAAACCCTGTCTTGAAAAACCAAAAAAAAAAAAAAAAAGAATTCAAAGACATATATGTACCAGTGTGTATGTACTAGTGTGCTGTGCATGTACTAGTGTGCTATGGAATGAGCAGAACATACAAATTAGGAGGCAAGTTCATCCCATCTTGGCGCAAATCTACTATAGGAGAGTTAACACTCATGTGGACATGTGGCTGCTTTTAAAACTCTCCTTTCCATATTGCCCCCAGTAATTCTTTTTTTTTTTTTTTTTTGGTTTTTCGAGACAAGGTTTCTCTGTGTAGCCCTGGCTGTCCTGGACTCACTTTATAGACCAGGCTGGCCTCGAACTCACAAAGATCCACCTGCCTCTGCCTCCCAAGTGCTGGGATTAAAGGCGTGCGCCACCACCGCCCGGCCCCCAGTAATTCTTAATAGGAAGGAATTTCTTTATAATCAGCAAACATTTTGAAGCTTTTTAGAACCTGCAAATCATTTCCTAAGAAAAGCTGATGGTCATTTTGGACTTTTTAAGGTAAATCTGTAAAGTACCCACTAGGATTTATCATAATTCATTACACGATCAACTTACAATTTTAACTTACTAATGTAACTCAACTTAGCTACATACAACAGCTTCAAAATGTTTTGTCCCTAAAATAACTAAGTACGTAACATCAGAATTTATCCAGGGTAGTTAAATTACAGCATTACATTTTAAAAACTAAACAAATATTTTTCTTTTAATTAAAATGAGAAAAGTGTTACTTAGGTGTAGCAAACAATATTCTTCATGTGGTATGCGCTATTACTTCCTCTTTGAAAGGTACCAAGTACAGAAGCCTAATAATATTGAGAGCCATGTCTTAATGTTTGCTCTGCTTGTCAGCGGAATGACCACCAGAACATTAGTTTAAAGCAATTTTACCATTAGTTCCACACCTTTAATATGAGAGTAATATGTGGCTTACCCCATTGTTCTTTTATAGGATTAACTGCAACTTAAAAGAACAAACCCTGCTATGCATATACATTGTGGTCATCTAATATTAAGTGTATGAGCAGAAGCTTGGCTATTCAGTTAAGGGTTGTCTTCCATTTATACTTTGGTTTCCTTCACAGAAACTATATTGTTATCTACACATAAGCCACTTGGTTTAAAATATGTGTGTATTTTCACATGTAAAATTTAAACTAAATGACAATGAACACAACTCACTTTTATGTATTCTAAAACAGCACTCTTCCAAATGATATATGAGAAAAGTCCAATCTTTTAAACCTTACGTTTATCAAAAATACATTTGTTTAATACAATAAAAGTAAAAATTTGACTAATTCTAGGCCTAAGCCTTCAACTTTTATTATTATGTCACATTTTATGAAAGGTTTAAACCATTTTTCAACTTCTTTATCTATGTCAAGGCAGAGTGGAAACACACACTTTCCAGTCCACAGACTGCATGTGGCATGGGATTCTTCTAAAGAATTCTTGAGGGACTGGCAATATGGCTCGGCAGTTAAAAGTACTTATATACTACTTTGCAGAAGTCCTGGGTTCCATTTCCAGTACCCACAAGTGGCTCACAACCGTCCCTAACTCCACTTCTAATTTATTCTCCGGACTTTCAAATGGTCCTTCACTGGTATGCGTCTGGTGCATGTACAGACACTCAGGCACACACATAAAAACACAGAAAAGTAAATTTTGGCACATATACTTGATATCAGAAATGATAAATAATGAGTAAACAATAAACTTAAAACTTTTAGCAAAGGTATTTTATTTAAACATATCTCAATACTAAACAGATAGAAAATAAAACAACAGCAAGTCAGTCTATATACCACAATAGCTCATTTTTAAAAATACATATTTAATGCACTTTCTTAGAAAGCTATATAATGAAGCAACCACGTTGTAATTTAATATGCAGAACAGTACAGAATACTACAGAGCATATTAATGTTGTAATTTAATATACAGAATAGTACAGAATTCTACAAAATACAAAAACACTTAATGTTTGCATATTAAATCATTAAAATAAACTCTGGGACCTTTGGCAAACTGTTATTAATTTAGGTTGTAAGAAAAGAATGTGAGAGGCATACCTATATAAACAGAAGGCTTGATATTATAAAATAACAAAGTCAATAAACTATATTAATGTTTAACTTTTAACTTTTATTTGGAAAACAACATTTTTATTCAGTGTTGTCTCCTATATAACGGTTTCAACTCTATTGGGAAGGTCTGTTGTTAGTTTGCATTAATACCAGAACTGATAAAAGTATTCTGTTGAAACCGTATTAGGGCCAACCTATACATAAATGCATATATATAATGCACGTGCGTATACACAGACACATATAAACCAGTAATAAAACAAAAAATATATTATATTCCCTATCATTAAGAAAATGTAGAACAAAAAACTTAAGATGGACAAAAATATTATTATTCTAATTAAGTACGGTTTGTCATACATAAATCACTTCTTGTCTTCAAATCTAACTTAAAAATATCTCAAAAGAGAGTGGAGAGATGGCTCAACTGTGAAGATCACAGACTGCTCTCCCAGAGGACCCAGATTCAACTCCTAGCACCCACATGGCAGCTCACAACTGTCTGTAACTCCAAGATCTGACACCCTCACACAGGTGTACATACAAGCAAAACACCAATGCACATAAAATAAAAATAAATAAATCTCTAAAAATATAAAAATGTTTTCACTGGTTACTGCAAAGTCTTTGGAGTGATTGGGATTAGAAAGGAAGGCAAGAGGTAGTCTCTAAACCAGAAAGTACTTATTTCTCTAATATGAAATATGGTTTTCTTCCTTTAGATGTAAGAATCTCTTTACTTAAGGCAGTACACAAAAGACATCAGAGTCTAAATGGAATCTTATATTCCAATCCACCTGAAGAACACACCAGGAAATACAGATGCATCAACTCTCTTCATAACGAGGTTTGCTGCAACTAATCTACCAACTATTCAGATAATTCTAAAGTACAAATAATGAGAACCCCGTTTTAGGATCCAAATCAGTTTGATTTTTTAAAGCAATGATTAAAATTCTTAACATAGACATGTGAAAAAAAAATTTTGTCACCAAAGATGTAAGGCCACAATCAGCCATCGCATGAATAATCTCATGCGTTTCAGAGTATTTTCAATCAGCCTCTGTGCCCCATCATACATGAAACAGAACAGCTTGTTCCACGTTTGATCCAAGATGCTGTGGTCATCAAATTAGTAGCACAAATGATCGTACATTCACACCTCAAGTGCAAAGGAACATTCTTCCCATTTTATTCTGACTTCAGCTCTGCCTAAAGGACATGAAATAATGTCATTCATCCCTTAACAAATAAGCCTGCCATTTCAGATAGCTGATCCGTGACAGGTTGCTAGTATTTAAAACTGGCATGGAAAATGGTGTCACCATGTGGGCCAACAGGAAGCAATTTGCAGGCTATCAACTTGAATTTGCTACCTAGAGTTTTTCATTGTTTTTGGTAAGGCCAGTTAAGAGGTGCATATAATATATGTATTTTAATCATGCTCCATATTTCAGTCCTACTATAGTATCTTTTCATTGGACTTTATGGGTTAAGTTTTTCACGTAGGACAGATACTTATTCTCAGAAAAACCAACTACTTTCTGTACCCAGGAAAGTCAGGCGTGGTGTTGTTGGCAGTTGTCAAGGTATCTGTTTGCCCAACTTTTATCCAGCTGGAGCAAAGGTAGTACGCTCTTGATGCACAAAGACAAAGTGGAAAGTCGAAGCCTATGTACACTTTCCAATGCTGAATGACAAGGCATAGAATCCTTGTCCACCATAGACAGTGAAAAAAAAAAAAAAAAATATATATATATATATAAAATGAGACAATTCACAAGCCCCCAGCATAAGCTTGAAGGCTGTCTGTATATTCTAAACTGCTGCCCATAGTGCACAAGCAATATGAAAATCTAAAAGGAAATAATATATCAGTTATAGGGTTTGGATAACTTCATCAGAAAATTTAGAATGCATGAAAATCTATATAAAGTTAGAGAGTTATAAAAAAATACTGAAAGAGAGGATGTTGTTGGCAGTCAGTTACAGAAGCACAAGCGGGTGACACAGCTAAATGATCAAATATTACATTCTTCTCGTCATATTCCCAGCTCTCCAGTGGGCACCAAAGGTACTTATGGCATCCAGAAAGAGGTGTGAGAAACGGCCTCCCTACACCCACAGCTTTTTTTTTTAATCTACAGAAAATTGTGGGACAAGCACTAATGGAAATAGAAGAGATATAGGACCATGTGGAATCAAAGAACTAACTGGGGACTCAAGCTTATATTGTGGGTTGTTACGATGACAGCAGTCTAAAATGAAGAAAGATTTCATTTAATTCTAACAGTCTTTGTAAATATAAGTACTCTTATCATATGTGTAGGCAACCAAGGCCAAGAGATATCAATTTATTCATAGAAGGACACTCAGTAGCTAATTATTCATTTGTGTAAACAGTGAGGAACAGACACACATCTTTTGAATAGCACAGCCAATGGTAACACTTAGATTTGAGTCTAGGGCAGGCTGACTGTCTCCAAAATCTGGACTGATAGTTTAAGAAACAATTATGAAAGGTTAATAAAATATTTTATTGATGCTTACAAAATAACTGAGCTTACCAAATAAACATACTAAAAAAAAAACAAAACCAGTTAATGAAAATTTAGTATCTTAAAAGATGAGTAAATTTAAGATGATTAGTGATAAATTATCAGGCCTTTTAATTTATTGAGATTCTGGCTTTTGTTTTTGCTTGTGTGAAGGACAAGTCATGGAGGATGTGTGTTTTGAGACTGGGTCTCATGTAGTCCAGGCTAGCCTCATTATACAGCCTGTGATGGCCTTGAACTTCTGATCCTCCTGCTTCTACATCCCAAGTGATGGAATTTAAGGCATGTATCACCACGTCCAATTTTATGAAATGCTTAGAATCCAACACAGGACGGAAACGTATGCTAGGGAAGTACATCCCCAGCCCAGCAGGCTCCTTTGAAAAGTATGTGAAATCTAGATCTTCCTTATTTCTCCATCCTGCAAAAGAAAATACCTTCTTGGTAGAAAACTATATACTTGACCCTTCAAAAAGTGTTTGCTTTGTAAACTTGAAATAATTAGGAAAGATAGCAATATAATATTTGAAGGTAATTTACATTATGAATGAGCAGTTTTAAAGTATCCATGAATGTATTGATGATGTTATACCTTAAGACAGTTATTGAAATGAAAAATAAAATAAAATTAAGCTAAAAACATATTGTAAGAAAAGTTTTAAGAAATAAAAAAATTAATTCAAAAGTTTAAAAAAGACAGTTATTGGAGAAATACATGAAGCTCAAACTTCCCATAAAATTCTGTCTTAGCTATAAAATAGTGATCGTTGTTATATGGAAGTGTTAAAATTACTCAGAATTTTGTTAATAGCAGCATGTTTTGAAATATATTGAGTGATAACAATTACATAAGCAGCATGGTCAGGGGATGGCTTTTGAGCAGAATTGTGTGCTGTTTCCATATAATACCCACAGATACACACCACATGTCTTTTGCAATACAGAGACAATCGCAAGGGAAGAAGAGAATTAACGCTTGCACACTTAGTGGTATCACGAACCCTCAGAGATCCATTGTTGGCACATTCAGAGAAGAACCTGTGAGCTTCCTTCTTAGACCATGCAGCAAATGCATTGTTTCCTTTTTTGTGTTTTTAAGGCTTAGTGGAGCACTATTTCCAACCAGCAAAGAGTTAAAAGTCAGAATGCATCCGTAAACCACAGGGTAGAGACAAGGCATCCTGAACCCATTCCTTAACAAACTTGTCATTGGTCCAGTTTGCACCATCCTTAACTCTCCAACGTGTCCCTGGCCTTGAGCCAGAGGTATCACTTTACCCAGTGGAGGAAAAGTTTCATTCCTCTACCCTGACTTTGTAATCTTGTTTTTCCACATTTTTTAACTGTACAAACCAAATCCTTCCCCCAAGTACTTATAAAGAATGAAAACTAAGGGAAGAGAATGAGAAGGATGTGTCTGGAGTTTTGTTTGGTTGGGTGGCTGGGTGTCTTTCAGTGGATAGTACTCACAGTACTGGGTACTGTTTGAAACATTGATCGGGCATACATGGAAAGAGAGACTCTGATGGAGCCCATTGAATTCAGGTAATGCAATTATTGTTCCACACCGCTATGGTCTAGTGACGGGAACCTCAACTAGAACAAGCTTGCCCTGCATTTTCCTTTGCTTTTAGATGTCAGCTTTGATAAGGGCACGCCTTAAAAGATCTACATAGCATGCAACACTCAGATAGCAATAAAGCCCTCAGCCATTCCCATACTCAGATAAGGCTGTAGAAAAAAGGGGGGGGGGGAATCAATCAGAATCACATTCCCAAACGCAAACACATTTGTACAGCTAGCCCAGTTAAACCTGTCCTACATAGATCCTCAAACACTAGACCCTAACTGGAGCCATAAACAAGAGTGCTAATTTTTCCCTCACTACCTTTTTGGAACAGCATCCCAAACATGCTTTCTTCCTTGTTTGTTCTCTCCATGTTTCAATTAACAGCAACTCCCTAAAACATCTAATTCCTGTGTTGGTTAGTTGTATGTCAATATGACATGAACAAGAGTCATTTGGAAAGAGACCCTTGATGGAGAAAAAAACATCTTAAAATTGGTCTATAGGTAAGTCTGGCGAACATGTTTTTGACTGATGACTGATGTGGGATGTGCTAGTGTCACCCCTGAGCAGGTAGTCCAGGCTTGTATAAAAAAGCAAGCCAGTAAGAAGCATCCCTCCATGGCTTTTGTGAAAGTTTCTCCTCCAGGCTCCTTCCATGAGTTCCTGCTCTGATTTCCCTAGGTGAGGGACTGTGACCTGGAATTGTAAGATGAAACAAAGCCTTTCCTCCCCAAGTTTCTCTTGGTCATGGCATTTTAACACAGCAATAAAAACCACAACTAAGACATCTTCCATTCCCTCGTTCTCCCAAAAGATTTGACTTCTACTGCCAAGCTCTCTCCCAAGAGCTTCCCTTAGAAACCAATTCCCCAGACTACCTTCCCCCCAGGCATTCCCTCAAGATCCAGCCTCTTCTCCCTTGCTGTTTTCCTTTCCACCAGCTCCCAGAAGAACCTAGCCTGACATCATTGTGAGTGAAAATCCACCAGAGTCTGAGGAGGGGGAAGAAAACCACAAGAGCAAAGAAGTACAACATAGCTCTCTCTTTCTCCTTCCTCTCCCCCATCTACACACACACACACACACACACACACACACACACACACACACACACA
>CAJQZJ010001258.1:487636-501068 GCA_907164525.1 Lophiomys imhausi
ACACACACACACACACACACACACACACACACACACACACACACACACACCACCACCACCACCCCCACCACCACCACCACCATAATTCCTGAGGTTTGCTCCTACTTTCATCTCTGTAGGATACATCCTACCACCTCAGGTACACTCAAGCATCCCCGAATTGCTTGATGAAATACTTCCAGGTGGGACTCTTAAATAAATGCAGAACGTGCACATATGTGTGTGTACATCATTTTCTACAAAACTTACTTAGAAAATCGTGAACAAACCAAAACTCAAGTACAAACACTCATTTAAATATCCTTTCAAGTCCCGGAAATCTGAAATATTAAACAACAACAACAAAAACTTTCAGCCACAACTCTTGCTAGACTGGCACTTGGTTCGGACTGTCCCTCTCACTCAGTCTGTCCTGTATCTCCCTCTTCTCTAAGCCCTTACAGAAATTTACTTTACTCTGGCATTGGCTCTAAGCGCTAAGAGTTTCCAAACAACTTCACTTACATTGTTTTAACTTTCTGCCTACTTTAACAAGATCTCTGAGGTAAAAGGTAACTGATTAATCTGCTGAAATATCTTTAATCAATATAATTTAATAAGCAGAAATACAGCAATAAGGATAACATAATTTTTTTTCTTTTAGGATATAAGTTTACTTAGCCTACTAAGTGACTACTTATCTTAAAAATAGCCCTAGTATAATTACTTAAAATAATAAAGTAATGATTATCTAAATATTCAGAAAATCAATCTTTTTATTTCTTCTGTGGTTTGAAAAAATGCATAGGGAAAAAGACAAATTTGTATGTGTGTGTTTAAGAGATTCTTCCTTTAAAAAAAAAGAAAAAAGAAAAGAAAGCATGGTCTAATTGCTTATAAGGAAATTATTTCTTTCTAGTAGATTCTCTTTCAGGGACTGGGTCTTCAGGATTAACTCACTCACCTAGACAGCACACCACTGAACTGTACCTTTATTTTGTTTTCCGTTTTTGATACCAAGAATCTAATGGCCCTTTTCTACTGGAAAAATCTGAAAGCAAATTATAGCAGTTTTGTTCTTTAATCTCTCACATTTAGTACTATGAACACATTAAGGCACAGACCTGATTAATATGTAATGCTTGGACACAAGAACAACAGAAAAAAGTGTTTCTAATCTCTAGCTATTAGATAAAATAACTACTGCAATTTTCATTCAAATTATATCACTCATGAAGAAAATCCTCAAATGGTACAGAGCAGATATGTCATGAAGTTGGTAAGGGAGAGAATCACAAAGCTTTAGATGAAATTGACCACATATTGAAGGCTCAGGCTAGGACTCTCCCATTTGTCAACAGCCCCATTTGTCTGTGATGGCCACACTAAACTGCCTTGATTCAGAAATATTTAGAATTCCCTCAGACACAATGACGAGGACCATCAAAACGTTCTGGACAAGCCAATAATGAGCCTCAGAAGGAGCTTTCTAACCCTTGTCCATGAGAAGGTTAACGCTTAGAGAAAAGTGTAATTATTTCTTAACTGGGCATGATTTATTACACTCCTATGAGGAAGGTTCAGTCTAAGGTCTTCTACCTTTACCGCTGTGGCTGTTGGAGAGCAGACGCCCTGACAAGCCGTGTGGCTGCTTTAAGGGCTTAAGCATACACATATTTTTCCACTTTCTGTTAGCATCTAAAAATTGTTTCTAAATGTTCCTTTCACTACAAAACGGGCAGATTTTCCCCATGGCATGAGTAGTTTGGGTGGAACTTATCAAAAAGAGTATGTAAATCTTGGTGTAAGTCTGGTTGTTGTCAAAAATGTAAATCTATCTTCTTGTGCTACTGGGGTGTGTGTGTGTGTGAGTGTGGGAGGTGTGGAGGTGTGTGTGAGTGTGTGGTGTGTGTGTGTGTGTGTGAGTGTGTGTGTCTGTGTGTGTGTGAGTGTGTGTGGGTGAGTGTGAGTGTGTGTGTCGGGTGTGTGTGTGGTGTGTGTGTGTGTGTGCGCGCGCGCATGTGTGAATCTAGCTATGTCTCCTGAAATGAACAGACAAAGTACAGACAGATAGATTTCTCACTTGTTGAAAGATATCAGGGAAGTCCTACTGGCTGATTGATAACATTTTTAGAGAATTAACATAAATTCTGGAATGTGGTAGAACACAATGCATTCCTGGACTGGAATGTCTAATGACTTGAAGTTTATGGAGTGCGTAGCTTGGGGCAATTCCTTAATGCTTCCTGTCTGTCTATCTGTCTGTCTTTGTCTCTGTCTGTTTCTCCCTAAAAGGAAGGATTATATTAAAGTTATGATTAAACTAAACATAAATAATCTAGAATATGATGCCAAATTAGGCAAGAAACAATGACACCATAATGGATTTTGAGGAATCCACAGGCTAAATTGTGGAAATGTTATTGAAATTTCAAGTACTCAAAATGGGTGCTTTGTCTGACGGCCACTAGTAACACCTGGTAAGCAATGTGACACAGACTATGGAAGGTCATGTGCACTGAACAGGGGTGTGGTGGACCCTCAAATGTTTTTAATAGTCTCTTTTGTAAAATGTAACTTCACTTACATTAGTGTGTGCCATCCTCAGTGCCCTGTGGTTACAAACAGCAGATTAAGCGCATGGAAAGACATTGGGATCAGAGTTTCTGGGAAGCACTACTTGTGGCCCACAATTTCAGAGAGCTGAGCTACATGCTGAGCAACTGAACTCATGTGACATCTGATTCCACTGCCATGGCCTGCGGGCTACAGTGACAGAGTTACTTTACCAAAATAATCCCCCCCTCAATAGGAACACGTTCCAAGGGTGCTTGCAGGTGCCAACGTCTACTCTTCTGGAATAAGATCCCACTAGGCATATAGTGGAGAACTTTTTCTTTCCAAGGAGCACATATATTTAAACTATTCACCCCAAATGCAGTCTCAATGAATATTTGCAAGTATACTCCTGTCTACTACATTTTCCCTTGCTAAGGAGGCAATGTCTGCTCACCATAAAATGTAATGGCAATAGGATCTAAAAAGGGTACAGGTAAGAAAACCATCAAGAACCTCAACATGAAATACACAGTGGTATACATCTCTCCCTTTGAGTAACATATACATATCTATGGCAGCCTTTTATTTACAAATTTGAGATCATTCTATATAAACTTGCACAATTTTACAAATATATATTTTTTCGCACTATGGTTTCTTTTGCAGCACATAGTTTTTAAAAGCTTTGTTTTATTCTATTTGATGGCTATGCATTGTTTAGATGACTGAATATTTCAGAGTGATAGTCAATTGTTCCTATCAAACTTCAAGTATGTTATTTTAAGGGATATTAACAGATGAAACTATAAGCTTTCAGTAAGTGAGAATGTCAGCAAACATAAAATCTTAACAGTGAAAGTTTTATAATCAACAGCTCTATTCAAGAAAAGCAAACATAAGCTGTAACAAACTGCACCCTGGCTTGTTAACGTCCACCTTCCAATGACAGGGATACAGATCACAACTACCACAGCTACCAAAATTATGAATGCTGGCACTGGGTTTCTATTATGTCCAAGACACTGTGTTCGGTATATCTGAACACACTTCAATTTTGACCTCAACTTGTGCAAACCAAATTTTAGTATCTTTAAGATTAAGAGACCCATTTGAGGAAAGGTTAAATAATTTAAGCAGCTAGTAAGTGAAACCCACCTAAACGTATACTGCAGCTCTTGTTTTCCATATCTGAACAGATATTCATAATTCTCACTTGCAATTAATAATATCTAGTCAAGCTGGGCCTGGTGGCACAAGCCTTTAATCCCAGCATTCAGGAGGCAGAGGCAGAAGGATATCTGTGACTTTGAGGCCAAAAGCGAATTCCAGGATAGCCTGTACTATCACACACAGCAACCCTGTCTAAAAACCCTCCACCAAAAACTCTAGTCATATTATCAGCTGTACTGTAACACTAAAGAAAACAAGCAACTACTTCTATCATATTGCAGCAAAACAACTCGGTTAAGCAGAAGTGTGGTAAAACACATAAAGATTTTAAACTCTCTAGATTCCTAAGAGGCACACTGTATAAAAATGCTGCATGTGGTTTTTTTTTTTTTTTTAAGTGAATATCTGCCTTGATTTCTATAAAACTGATGAGGTTTTATGGTGGTGGTGTAATTGGTTTTGGATTTTTATCTTCTAGACATGGTCTCAAGCTCTGGCCTTGACTGGCCTCAAATTTGAAACAGTCTTTGTCCGGTGGCCTCTCAAGTGCTGCAGTTATAGGCACAAGCCAGCCGGTATAGGCGAGTCTGACTAAACGGTCTGCTCCTGTCCTCTTTAGTAGTTACACTAGGATTTGAACACACAGCCTCGCGCACACTGGGCACACACCGCACCACTGAGCTGTATCCCAAACTGAGCTGTATCCCAAAACCTCCAGCAGATGGTGTTTTAAGACCGTCCCCTACGTACAGAGAGCAATTGTTTGTTGCAGGCAAATACAAGAAATGGAGACATAAAATGCAATCAGGATCACTGAATGCACCAAAGAACTAAAACTATCCATGAATGGTTTCAGTGAGAGGAACCTACATTTCAGTTGGCTGTGAGTGTTGGGGCAAATGACCGTGTCACACCGGATCCTTCAAGCTGACACACTGGCAAGGACCTGAGGGGTGCACTATAATGCTCCTGCTTCATGTGTGATGCCAATCACTCCTTACTTGTCCTTTTCTTTTCTCTTTTGATGTTGGAAACTATGGAATGGTTTACAGCTGAGTACTTTCAGGTCTATATTTCCACATATTTTATGTATCTACGGGCAAATGGTTCCCTTTTTCTTTTGCACAGCCATAACTAAGTTTTTCTGTCCCTTTATTTTATTTTTTTTTCACTTAGGACTTTGAGGGTTTTATTTTACTCCCTGTAAGATTCTTCTCTTCATGTAAACCCTGCACAATATCCCAATGTTGATTGCTTAATTTGTCCAGCCAGTCCCCTACTAATGAACAATGCTTGCAAAGAGTTCTCATCTTTTCACAAGTAGAAAACAATGAACAAACTTGTACAACCAACATTTAACAAGTATATGAAATACCCAAGCTTGTATGGATTTGTTCCTTGTTTATATTTACATCGAATTAGACTCCCATCAAAAGTGTATGAAAATCCCTGATGCCCTGCAGCTTTGGCAACAAAGTATTCCATATGACCGGGGCTTTGCTCATACTGTATGCCAGTGCATGGCTTCTCTTATTTTGAATGAAGCTGAATGACTCTTTACATGTGAAAGAGCCAATTCTGTATTTGTTCGAATTGTGTTTTAGTATAACTTGACCAAATTTCCCTTAGTTATCTTCTTAATTACTAGGAAATGGGAGACATTATGGAGATTATTTCCTTATTCATGAAACAAGGCACAATTTTTCATTTACATTTGCTACAATTCAGAGTGTATCCTAAAGCTCATTATGAGATATGGATGCTGGCACATTGGCCCAAATGTTTTCCCATTCTTAAAGTCTTTTCACATAACCTTTAATACAAACAAAATAAATTACTTCATGAAACATACTTTAATTTTGAGTTTCCCAACTATTGAATTGCTTTATTGATTAGGAACTGTCACTCAACTGCTTATCTGAAGTTTGTGGGCACAAAACCTTACCATTTGTAACAGATGTTTTTTTTTAACCACTGCTTTTCAATTTTTTTATGCCTTATTTCCATTCTAACTGCTTTAACAAATTCCTCCAGAGTAGCATGTAGAGAAAGTGAAGGTGTATAGCATTGGTCTTGTTTCTGGAATAATTAAGCATACCTGTGTGTTCTCCCATAAATCTTACAGCCTTTGAATAGATTGTAAATACATTTTATTGCAACGGAAAGGTCTCCCTTTATTCCTATTAACTGAATACAGAGAACTTTTGTTAGTTCTTTTGTGTTTGTGAATACAACTGATTTTCACTCTTTTAATACAACAAATGCTAGCAGACTTCCCATAACTGAACCATCCTCACATTGCTAAAATAAACCTCATCTGTCAATAATGCATTGTTATGTTAAGGAAATCTATAATAACTATGTTGCAATTGTCATTGATATTTAAACTATGATATTTGATAATGTTAAAGTAAAAGAAGTCAACATGTAAAGTAAGAAATCAGTATCTCCTAGTAAGGTTTGGGGGCAAGGTCCTGAATCTATTCTGGGAATGGGTATAAATTAGCTGATTTTGCTCTGTTTGTTAGATACAGGGACAGTTGGAGAAGGTCTAATAACATTGCTTCTGATATACTGATTTCAATGCTGAGATCTGGTAACCGACCCTTCTGAGACATTCTCTTGATTGGTTAATAAAAGTTGCTTATGGCCAACTAGCTAGGCAGAAAGAGTATAGGAAGGTGGGACTTCCTGAGACTGAAACAGGAACCCTTGAGTTCTTTGTAAATTTTGGATATTAGCCCTCTGTCAGATGTGGGGTTAGTGAAGATCTTTTCCCAATTTGTAGGTTGCCATTTTCTTCAAATGACAGTACCTTTGCCTTACAGAAGCTTTTCAGTTTCATGAGGTCCCATTTATTGATTGTTGGTCTTAGAGCCTGAGCTGTTGGTGTTCTGTTCAGGAAGTTGTCACCTATGCCAATGAGTTCGAGGGTTTTCCCCACTTTCTCTTCTAATAGATTTAGTGTGTCAGACCTTATGTTAAGGTCTTTGATCCACTTGGGCTTAAGTTTTGTACAAGGTGATAAGTATGGGTCTAATTTCATTCTTTTACATGTCAGCATCCAGTTAGACCAGTACCATTTGTTGAAGATGCTGTCCTTTTTTTCATTGTACGGTTTTGGCTTCTTTGTCAAAAATTAAGTGACCGTAGGTGTGTGGGTTCATTTCTGGGTCTTCAATTCAATTCCATTGATCCACTGATCTGTTTCTATACCAGTACCATGCTGTTTTTATTACTATTGCTCTGTAGTACACCTTGAAATCTGGGATGGTGATGCCTCTAGATTTTTTTTTTTTTTTTGTACAGGATAAAGTTAGCTATTCTGGGTTTTATGTTATTACAAATGAAGCTGAGAATTGCTTTTTCCAGGTCTATAAAGAATTGTGGAGGTATTTTGATAGGAATTGCATTGAATCTCTAAATATTCAAATTTTACAAAGAACTCAAGAAATTAAATGCCAAGAAAACAAATAATCCAATCAAAAAATGGGGAACAGGGTTAAACAGAGAATTTACAAAGGAGGAATCCCTAATGGCTGAGAGACACTTGAAGAAATGCTCAGCATTCTTAATCATCAGAGAAATGCAACTCAAGACGACCCTGAGATTCCATCTCACACATGTCAGAATGCCTAAGATCAAAAACTCAAATGACAGAACATGCTGGCGAGGTTGTGGAGAAAGGGGAACACTCCTCCATTGCTGGTGGGAGTGCAAATTTGTACAACCACTATGGAAATCAGTCTTGCGATATCTTAGAAAACTTTGAATAGCTGTGCCTCAAGATCCAGCCATACCACTTCTGGATATACATCCAAACAATTCCTCACCAAACCACAAGGACATCTCCTCATCTATGTTCACAGCAGCCTTATTTGTAATAGCTAGATACTAGAAACAACCCAGATGTCTCTCAACTGAGGAATGGATAAAAAAAAAAAAAAAAAACTGGTACATCTACACAACGGAATACTACTCAGCCATCAGAAACAACGAAATCATACAATTTGCAGCCAAATGGATGGAACTAGAGAAGCTCATCCTGAGTGAACTAACCCAGACTCAGAAAGATGCACATGGCATCTATTCACTTATAATTGGATTTTAGCCATATAATACAGGATAACTATCCTACAACCAATACACCAAAGGGAACAGGAACATAAACTTTGTTACCTATCAATGTCTACTTTGCCCTAGTGATGCTGCCTTGTAGACCCCCAGTGTATGAGGAAGCACTTGGCCCTCATATGACTGCTGAACTGGGGCAGGGTACTGTTATGCAGGGATGCCCACTCCAGAGGAGTGGGATGGAAGGGATAGGGGGTAGAGGGTAGGAGGGCGGGACTGGGAGGGGTGAAAAGAGGACATTGTGATGGAGATGTAACCTGAAGTAATAAATAAATATTAAAAAAAATAAAACCAGGAACCCTGCATTTTACACAGAGGATTTGCTCATTCTGCCAGGAGACAGGAAAGCAGATAGTTGTGTTTGAGAACTCTGGAAGGTAATAACAGGCTCATGGCAGTTTGGGGTTAGGTGGTCTGGGTTAACTTAGTTAATTGAGAGCCTGCCCAGCTAAGGGCTATGCATTGAAACATTAAAAGGTCTAGGTGTATTTAATTATTGGGAAAAGGACCTCGCAGTCCAAGCAATCCAGGGCCATTGGCCTCCCACTGAGCTCCTGCAAATCTCCTGCCAAGCCGCTGGCATTTCTACCGGCCTAATATAACAACTTATATTAGTTAATAACAGAATTTAGGTTACAGGTGGTGCAGGCCACCCTTGGTCCAGGGCTTTTTCCCAGGACAAATTAGGCCACTGGTTAAGGTGGGCTAGGCCGCTGGTTGCTCTGCCAGGCCGGCGGCTGCTCCTAATCTTACAGTTTATACTTATTAATAAATACAATTGATAATTTAATTGCAGTTTCAAGGAACTCACATTTTGCGTTTTACTCCACAGGGGAATTTCATCAAAGTAGAATGTCTGAAGGTTCTGTTTTCTGTTTGTTCTCTATTTAACAATGCATTAACACAACAAAAGATTACTGAACACCTACTATTTCCAGCAGATTGGAAGCTGTAAACTATTAATAGTTTAGAGACATGTAGACATCTTTTGATTTGACAAAGAAAAATGTGTTTTTATTGCAAAGCAATATAGACATTCATGTCTGTGTGTCTAAATGTGCTTCAGAATGTTTATGACAATAATATCCTAAAACAATACAACTACTACATAACTTTCATAATCCACTCTATCCCATGCTAGTTTACTAAAGAGCTGACGCCTTTAGTAGTTTTCTAGAGGATAACAAATTATAATTTTCTGTTACAGAAATATTGTCATAATTGTCACATTAGCTGAGGACAAAGATCTGAGAGCAAGACAAGCTAAATTTTAACCATGCCACTTGACCTCCTCCCTCCACTCTATCTCTCTCTCTTTGGATTTTTAAAGCAGAATTCCACTATGTATACCAAGAAGACCTTACAGGCCTGATCCTCCTGCCTCAGCTTTGTGTGCTAGAGTTACAAGCTTGGGTCACCATGCCTGGATAGTTTGCCTGATGGCCTTTAACTATACCTCAATTTTTAATTTATAGGGTGAAGGCAAGCTGAGGCAAGCACATAAAATCCCATCGTAAGGATCTTGAATTGGAGGCCAGCCTGAGTTACATAATGAGATCCTGTCTAAAGAATGGAATAAAATGGGAGTTCATATGATCAAGGTACACTGAACACATATATGAAATTATCAGAAACAAATATATTTGTATAGAGACAGACTGACAAAGAAAATACTAGTATTTACCTCATAGATTTTTTAAGTGAATACAGACAACACGTGTTTAAAGATATTTTTGATTAGATTGTTATGTTGACAAAAAAAAGTCCCTTGTTTCTACAGTTACTAAATGGAAACCAACATTGGCCAAACATAAATTCTGAAAGAAACAAATCATTAAAAATAAAAATTATTTATAATCTAATAAAAGTAATTACAAGCATGCTAAGAAGATCTAAAAGTCTGTTTTAAGACTAGGCCTGGGTTACGCCTTCCTTCTAAGGAATAAATATTTACTGGATTATAGAAACAGCAAGTCTTTGTCTTTCTCCCTTTACACATAAGTACACTCAGTTTATCTTAAGGCTTTCATGGAAACCACTAAAGATACTAAGAAGTTACAATTTACCAGTTCATTCTTAAAAACACTGCACATATTTTATCTACACGGTTGCTTCTTAACTATTCCACAGTAGTGAACAATGCTCTCTGCCATAGGGTAGATAGCTTTATACTCCAGATTTCAGATCTGTAAACCTGATAAGACAATGCTCGCCAGCAAGGCTTCTGGGAGATACTCTCCTGGAACCCTGCTGTTCTTCCTGTCTTCTCCCTTCAGCCTTCATTTAATGCAGTAGTGGAAGAGAATAAGATCAATGTCAGCATAAGGAACTCAGTCCCCACTTCCTGGAATCCCTGAACTAAATATCCCTCACCTGAACTTCTACTTAAGAGGCTGGTGACATCAAGTGAATTGGTCAATAATCCTCGTAGGATGTGGGAGTATGCTGTATTTCTCCAAATTTACAAGCTAACACAATACCTAGAAAATTCAAGGGGAAGAAGAGAGACAAGCACATGGTAGAGAGTGTACCAGGTCCTAGTAATCATTCCCACATTAATAGAAAATGAGGGGTTTTTTCCTTGTGTTTACCCAGACTATGATACCCCAGCATGTTCTTGGCCTAGCTTTAGGAAGTACATCTCCAGACCTGTGCAGATATGGTGGTGGCAGATTCTTAATCTTTACGATATTTAAGGATATAGAAACCACAGATCCAGCCTGGAAAAAGTGTAATCCTTTAACTTCCCATATCTCAGCTCTAGCCTGAAGTGAAATTTAGAGATGACCAAAATAAGTTTTATCAGACATAATTTCACTACAATAACTTTCTTGGCATTTATCCATTAAATATATGTCAAACAGTATTGATATGTAAGCTGCCTTTGGAGAGTATGCTTACTAATTAATTACAGGTACAATCTCAAAAAGAAATCTGTAATAATGCAAAGGTCTATTTCTATAAAAATTAAGTCATGTTCAAAAGCTAATTTACTTTGGAAATTTGAAGTCTGTTGTCTTTTTTTTAATGACTTCTACTTACATTTAGCATATTTATTTCCCTTTTTGTAGGAGAGCTTGGGTGAAAAGAGAGGCTTGTTTGTTTTATCATGTACCTAAACCTGACTGGGATTATACTCTTGAAATTGGCATGCACTAAGCAAGGAGAGCCAAAGGTACACAAGTTTGGCAGAAATGAAAGTAAATGGGTATTTTAATACTTATCACAAGGACACTGAATGCCAACAAAGCTGGCAGAACACCTGTCTCACTGCGGCCAGACTGGTACCTCTTCCTAATATACCTGTAATACCATACAAGCATAATACATCTGAGTGAGCTGTATTCTCCCCTTGGGTATCTTCAGGAATTTCTCCAACATTCAACTCCAAATCTCAGAATCTAAATAACAGTAGAATGAGACTCTCCTATGTGTTTCCAGCACTCCTTTTGCAAACAAGGGTTTCTAGGAAGAGAAAGGTGCTTTCTTTCTTACAGACATTTATCCTTTCTCTAAAGCAATGGTTCTCATTCCTAATGCTGAGACCCTTTAATAAAGTTCCTCATGGTGTGGTGACCCCAACCATAAAGTTATTTTCAATAATACTTCACAACTGTAATTTTGCTGCTGTTATGAATTATCACGTGAATGTCTGATATGCAGGATATCTGATATGCAACCCTTATGGGGGTTGTGACCCACAGGTTGAGAACTACTGCTCTAAAGTAAAGTCAGAAAAAAAGAGAGAACACTGGCATATTTTAGACATAAGGGGTTTTTGCTTAGTTGGTTTTATCTGATACCCTGATAGTTTCTATTGGATAGAATCTAAATATAAAGTGTTACACTAGCAGGACAGTTTGAATCAAGCGATATATTAAGACAAACCAGTCTCCCCAGCTCTTGCTCTCACACTTGCCAGCCACTCATTCACTGTTGGATAGACTTTAGAAATGTTAAGAGTTATCATATATATCCATTGATTCTCCTGTTTCTGTCTGTTCTGTAAGACACTGTATGAATCAACTGCCTTCCCAAAAGTAAAGTGTAAAAGAGAATATGAAACTCCAGTCATTAAGTAAGAAATTCTCCCTAAAGAGAATAAATTTTGAAAAAAAAATGCAAAGGCCCTCTGGAACATCTGATTCTGTATAACAAGTTGGTCAACCCATGAACCAATTAAAAAACAAACCATAAACTTGCCAGAGAAGAGTCCTAAAATTACAGCAAATGCATGATAAGTCTTAAAAGCTGCAAAAGAGCAGCTTCACATCTGGCTCAATGAAGGCAAAATCACAGCTGAGTTAGGAGCGTGGCAACTATGAAACAGCTGGAAAATCATACACAATATGTCTTGTTTGATATTACTATATAGGTCTTAACCTAACTTCACTCAAAGACTCTTTGGCAAGATCACTGAAGTTTTAGCCAATGCATTCACTGGTGAAAGAAATTAAACTTACATATTTTGATCCCTTAAACATAAAATGGTCCTAAAACTGAAACTGGAAGAGAAGAGTTAGTGGTGACCCAAGGAGAAATTTAAAGTCTTTGAGTCCTCTAAAATAGGCTGAACTCAGACAGAATGCTATCAGCTTGAAACAATGAAAGTATTAAACATCAAGTGGGATATTTCCCTTTATTTTCTGTCACCATAGGAAAATTCCTGCTTTCTTAGTGAGGTCTCTCCAAATGATAGTACTGATCAGTACAGGTTATTGACATAATAGAAGCTTCCCTGGCTAACCAGGCAGTCTGCCCATCAACTTCAGACTCACATATCTCCAGAATTATAAACAGGAACTGGTGTTCACACCCTGAAACTGATCCATCACTCTAATCTCCTGCCTTAAAAATAAGTTAAGGGAAAACACAAAAGGCACCATACGACTCAAACCACGTGGATCTCAATAAGGCCATCCCATTTACTGTCATGGGTAATACATATTGCCATGAGGCCATTTGTCCATACAAACCAAAAGTCATTTTAAAAATACAACCAATGAATGTCAGTAATCAAGAAAGTCAAAGTATTTTCATGGCAAACAAATGCAGAAGTCTATTCAAAACAAAGTAAAACTCTCAAAAATATTAGTTATAGCCTGGGCCTCAATGAACATGAAGGAACACTAGATCATAGTTACTATCTTTCTAGTTCATAACATAGCATGTACAAAACAGTATCATATTATCAATGCATTAAATTTCAAACTCTCCTTTAGTTGCCGGAGCACAAAAATTATGTACCATTAGGTTGATCATCACAGAACAACAACAACAACAAAATCTGTAACTGTTTAAAACTATATTACATACATGCTTAGCAACAAAATAAGGTTTGGAGTGTCTAATGTTAAGAAAACTGAATCATTTCATGAATAATTTCTATTTTTACCCCCTTGCATTCCTGTGTTTACATGAGAATAAGAAAGAGAGAGGGGGGGAGGGAGGAAGGGAGAGAGAAAGAGAGAGAGAGAGAAAGAAAGAAAGAAAGAAAGGAAGGAAGGAAGGAAGGAAGGAAGGAAGGAAGGAAGGAAGGAAGGAAGAAAGAAAGAAAGAAAGAAAGAAAGAAAGAAAGAAAGAAAGAAAG